>JAATLQ010037068.1:0-115246 GCA_013421005.1 Heliconius erato x Heliconius himera | reverse complement strand
AATCATGATTAATGTCAATGATGCCATGATCAAGTTTTTTTTTTTTTTTAATTTATGGCTTAAAATTATATTAGCCAAAGCAAAGAGGTATCCTATATTCATTCTTATCCTTACCTCTAGAAATACGTGTGTAAAGTTTCATGATAATCGGTTCAGTAGTTTTGGCGCAAAAATGTAACAAACAAACTTACATTTGTAATATTACTGTGATTGGTAACAAATATTTATGTATGTATTTACTTAGTGTATTATTAGTTAGATAAAATCTGATTAGTTTATTGACTGGTTCTGTGACACGCCCATGACAACTATTTGTGGACATGAGTTCTGCGTTTCGATATCGATTTGGTTATATATAAATATATATATCTAGGAGGCCAGTCGTGGCGCAGGGGCAGAAAAAGTGACTGTAAAATCGACTGGTTGTGGGTTCGATGCCTACTCGAAGAAATCGAATATTTATATTTTTGATTCTGTGCATTGGTGTCGAGGCAAAGCGCGGCGTTGAGTTCCGCCACTTAACACGCAACATCACTCCAGAACTCAGCGGAAAGTGTCTTAACACTAACTGTTGCTAGCTGAAACAAACAAACGTGGACTGCGAGTTCGACCCCTACGCAGAGGAAATGAATTACTTTTATGGCAAAGTTTGGTGTTAGGTTCCACCGCTCGATTCAAGGTTTCTCAAATTGAGCGGAGAGTGAAGAATGGAGAAGTTCTCTCAGAATATTCTGCTATATGCGGGATAAAACGTGAGGCTGGGTTGGTTTTCGTAATTGTGACTGTAGGTTCAAATCTAAATTAAAATTAGTACACATTCAGTATGAGATGAGTTATTTTTACAAAATCACAGTAGCTTATAACAAGTTATTTCTGTATGGTCCTTCAAAAATTTCATTATGAATATATAATGTATTTTCATCAAAGTAAAATTTAATTATTCTGACGGCAGCGTAGTAGATCCTTTTATGTCCTGTAGAGTAGCCCTGTGTAAAATTCAATTAACATATTACCATAGAAGCTAAGGGAAAAGGTACATATATATATATATAAGTTTTAGTCATACAAAGGATTTTTGACAGGAAGATCCGGTATCTTGATCATAGTATGGCAAATGACTCAATATTAGCCTCTATGTGCGACACTCGAAAAATTAATACGAAGCCAAACCTATATATAAATTGAACATTAGGTTATTTTATGTTTGAAATATTTTATTTTTGTCAATATACCTAAATCGTCACGAATTTGTAGGTAATAATGCTTTTTCAACAACTTTTTTTTAGCTTCACGTTGTAATAAATTAATGAAAAGCTTATGTTGAGACACTGTTCACCACGCACTGCCTAATTTTCGAAACAACGTGTATAAGCGGCGGAACTCAACGCCGCGTTTTTTCTTCTTCTTCTTTCTTACCAGAACGAGAAAATGAAAATAGTTTGTTCCCTCGAGTTGGGCAATATCTATAACACATTCAGAAGGACTCTGTAATTGTAATATTTTATTTGAATACATAATATTACTAAGAATTACTTAAAATTTCTCTATATATTACGATGTCAAAAGGCTTTAGGGGAAAGCGTCTAACAGTGAGTCAGCGTCGCGAACGCCTCCCAGTACGAATGGGATGTATCACGCGTGAGTCAGACAAAGGAATTTTATAATAATGAAATTTCTCATTTTAAACAATATTAAAAGGCTTTAAAGATAATAAAACTACAATTTAAATGCATAAATAGTATTGAGCCGTGGTCGTCGTGGCGCATCCACTAAGTATCCGACTTTAAAAACAACGAGTGTGGTTGATTCGGGGGAATTATTATTTTTCGCGGCGTTTAATTTCGCAACTCAACGCGTAATGCCTTGAAAAATGGCTACTGGAAAAGGAGTCTTTAAGATTCTCTTCACTTACCCTGCTATATGAAGCTATAAAAAATGAAAATATTCACTTATAATTCCAAGTAAATATAACATAATTGGTTTATATGATAAATTAATAATGTTTATATACTTTTGAATAGTAAAATTATGTATTTATATTCACATTTTCGGTCAATTTGAATAAAAATTAAAAATTTTACATTTTTAAGGAAATAGAAAATTATTATAATCTCCATATATGCGTGAAAAAACTAAATTGAAGCATAAATATTGGATTTTAATAACATATATTTCATATACAAAAAAAAACTTAAAGAGTTGTCTTGAGTTTATAATTTCATAGAACGATGCGTGTGGCCACTTCCCGGTAGTAAAACGGTATAAATGCGTTCTGGTTTTATATAAATATGTATGTATGTTTGATAAATTGAAAGGTATTTAGAATGTACAGTATATTTGATGTTGCTCATATTCATACAAGTTTTTTTATATAGCTTCACGCTGAGGTAGACAAAGGGAACCTGGAAACCCAGTGTGAAAATATTCCGTTCCCATTAAGATGAATTCTGGAGTCATTGCGTGTTGAGTAGCGAATGTCAACGCCGCACTTTGCCTCGTTACACGAAGAAATCAAAATATTTTTGTTTGTGCTTGCCCCGAGTGGGAATCGAACCTACAGCCGCCGCCACGACGGACCCCATTTATAATTTGCTAAACTGTGAAATACACTTTTTATTACAATTGTTACAGCTTTGTTTTGTAACTTTCTAACATTATATTGTAATTTTAAAATAAAAAAAAATCAGCTTCACGCTGCATCCCGCACACAGCAGGGTAGGCCAGAGGGAACCTAGTGTCCCCCACTTTCTGCCGAATTCTGGAGGCGTTGAGTTGACTCAACGCCCGCTTTGCCTCGACACCAGAGCGAAGAAATGGAATTATATATTTAAGTAAATATTTCATCTCCTCGAGTGGGGATCGAACCCACAACTAGTCGGTTTTACAGTCACACTTTGTGCCGCTGCGCCGCGAGTAGGGATCGAACCCACAACCAGTCGGTTTTACAGTCACACTTTGTGCCGCTGCGCCGCGACTGGCCTCAATTTTCAAATAAATGATGTCAAAGTTGCCACCTAACAAGTAGCAGCAATGGCGGTCCTTCGGAGTATACAATGACGCATCGCGCCCGCCGTGTTATGGTTTTTTTTTATTGTAAAACGGATATGTTGCAAATTTATGACTTTCTGTATTATTTTTTACTCTGTGTGCAATAAAATTTAATGAAAATATATATATATATATATATATATTTGGAATACGTATAGAAATTTTAACGCGTTTACTAAGAGGCGCGGGTTTAAATCTCTCTACCTTCAAAAATCATGATTTTTTGTAAATATTTTTCACGAAAGCTTCTACTTATGTCTTATTTTTTGGAACCTCTGTCTACTGCTACTTGCTCTGGTTTAAAAAAAAATGCATATTTCATATAGATACCAATAAGTGATTGGGTATATCATTCTCTGATAATGAAATGGGATACGATGCAACAATAATAGAGTTATTTCAAATAACAAAAATTATAATTTAGTCCTTAGCGGTCCAGTGTTTGACGTGTACGTGACGATTCTTGGTTCGATTTCAAGAATAAATTATTTTCACTTCTACGTTCTGGTATAGGGTCCACTACCCATCACGCTATACATCGGAAATAGTGTGCTGCGTGGAGATAGGAGTCTCGTAACAGTAGGTTCCCTCTGTCTATCCTGCTATATGCGGAGTATAAGGTGAAGGAAGCTATTAAAAAAAAGAGTCCTTATCGCTATCGCATCTGGTGATACATTATAATATGTCTATAACGTAAAATCACTTATACTTATTATACAGATTTAAAAGGAGACTTGGGAATTAAAATGATTAAGTCGAAAGCAATTTGGGCGACGTGACGACGTGAACTTATTTTCCAGTCTGTTGCTGCTATTATTTTAAGTAATAATTTTTGAAGCTGTTGAAGTGCAGTGGAACAGCGTTTGACTGTTGCGCGATGGTTGTGGGTTCGAGTTTCTTACTTGGGAATATATAAATTAAAAATTGTTGGTTTTCCGTCTTAAATACATACAGGATTATTCATAACATGTGTCTTTTACACATGTGTACATAGGTCTTTCAGGTCGTAGATATTTTATTTTTAACAATTTCTTTTGCTTTTGTAGTTTAATTTAATTTAAACGAAAAATATTAAAATGTTATTTTATAATGATATTAGGCTACGCCCAATTCAATTAAACTATCCAATATAATGTTGTCACGTTCATACGATATAAAGGTCGCAGCTGTTTCTAAATTTCGTAATGGAGTCGTCTAAAACAAATTAGAATTCGATGCTTCATTTACTTTGATATGTTAATACTTTTTCTAATATTTAAGACCGATACTTCACGTATCTGACTGAAGGTGTGAGTTGTGAGTTCGGTATGATGGTTGTAAGTTCGATCCCTATTCAGGGGAAAGATATTTATATTATTTTTATTTTTTCGCTTTCCGACAAAACGCGGCGTTGATTTCCACTCAACACGCAATGTTTTTAAAATTTGCGGGAAACGAGGGGCTAGTGATAGGACATCACGTCTTTATCGTCTTATTAGGTTCCCCTCTGCTTATACTATGTGTACGGTAAAAGGCATGACATTGCTTTTTATGCTTACATCCATAATAGAAAAATGGATTGTCTTCCGTAGGATGTATTTTAGAGGAAGAGGAGAATTATGTATTTATTTTATTTATCTCAAAAAATTACAAACCTGGTAGGTAAGTAGGTACTCGTTAATCCTTCTCAGAAAATTTATTTTTTCCATATTTAATTTGCTGACTAAACTGTCGAAATTTTTATTCTTATATAAGTAAGATTATACATATAATATAAATATATTACAAGATATGAGCGAGTCGAAGATTACGGTACTATACGTGATTCATGATAGAGATATTTGGGTTTTGGTGCCTGTCAATATGTAGTGTTTAAAAGTACTTAATTTTTTTTATAATATGTAAAAAGGTTAACATTAAAATATTATTATTATGAAGAAATGCATTCAATTCCGTTACTCGACACACAATGTTTCAGAAATTGGGCGGTGCGTGGAGAACCGAGTGTCTTAACACTGTGTTTCCTCTATTAACCTCGCTGAATCTGGGTTACAGCGTGAAGAAAAAAAAACATTTAAAGAATAAATTTTATGTTTTACAATTTAATCAAACCGAACTATCTGCGTGCGCTCCTTTTATAACAAATACCGAATAATTTATGTAATTTTCTATTTTCGAACAAAATCGTTTAAAGCTCATTACAAAACTAAGTAGGGAATGGAGTGTCCTAACACTACATTCCCTCTGCCTACTCTGCTACGTGCGGGATACAGCGTGAAGCTGATTTATTTACAAAACTATATATTTAGAAATGAGCAGTTCATATTTAGAATCAAGCACTACTGTTGCAGTCGAAATTGGAAATGTTTTCATAATTATTTTAAGTGCCTCCCTCAGTCAGGTGCGTCCCCTCGAGCAGGTGTACTGACTTTTTGCTTGTATTTTATGTTTTAGTTGTATATAGTTTTTTTTTAGTTTTATAAACAGTTTGCTTGCATTTTGCTTAAACTATAAAAAAAATCATTTTTAAAATTTTCAATCTTTTCAATTTTTTTTTGTAAAATCAGATTAATAGATAATGTTTTTACGATTAGATATACAACTTGAAAATTCTTGCAATTTAGAACATAAAAAGATTAAATTATAAAATGTATGAATAAATAATTGCTGCATAAAGTTAAAAACGTTCGTTCCCCGCTTTCTGCCCAATTTTTTCCGAGAAATTGCGCGCTAAGTGTCGGAACTCAACGCCGCACTGTGTTTCTTAAATTTAAGCAGTCCCTCGAGTGGGAATCGAACCCACAAACCATAAAGACAATTCCAGGAACCTACAAAAAATCTGTTATTTCTAAATTGTAAGATAGTATCGTATACACGTTTAGACTAATTCGTTATGATGTCATACTTCATACATACATTATGTATATGCTGATAGTAATCGGATATGACGTCATACCTATTATCTTATCGCCTACTTCTGTACAAGGATTATCTCATTTGACAGTTTTTTTTATTTGGGTCAAGACGTCTTTTTATAAGGGATTTTGTGATAAGCGCAATTTTTTATGCGTTTTTTTTTAATTTGGTAGGCAGAGAGGCGAGAGCGCCAAACGCTATGGTCCCTCTATACCTCTTTCGAATCGTCCACTGTCATCAAACTCTTCATATATGCCCTCCGGACGGGTCCTCGTTACTCTTACGTGATTTTCGAAAGAAAATCGAAAGAGTATATTGTCATCAATTAGATCAGATCAATATTATCAATAGAAATAAAACTTAGAACTTATTTTTATTTTTGTGGATTTAGTTTAAGCCCACAGTTTAGGGAATGAAGTCAGAATTGACGGATTATTACAATAATATAGCAGGGTAGGTTAGACAAAGGGAACCTATTGTTAGAAACTCCGTTCCCCATTTTCTGCCGAATTTTCGAGGCATTGCGCGTTGACTGGCAGAACTCAACACCGCGCTTTGCCTTGTTACAAATGCAAAAATTAATAACAATTCTATCCCCCCGAGTAGGAATCGAACCTACAACCGTCGCGTTTACACTCCCACGCTAGTGCCACTGCACCACGACGACCTCTATAAGATAGTAATAATTGAAATAATTACCAGATAAGCATTCTCCGCTACAATAATCTATCTATATGGCAATGCAATAGGAGCTATCAGCGGATGCCGTGATACGGCGGCGGTATCCTGCACTGCACTGTACAGAGCAAGCCGGTGAACGACCCGCGGTAGTAATTATCGCCATAGTAAATACTGCTTGGTCCACATTCTCTCTGAAAACTGTACTTTATGTTGAAATACCTGTGGGGTATTGAATATTGGGGTAGTTTGTGTTTTAATTTTTTTTGAGGCTAGTCGTGGCGACTGTGTGTGATGTGTGTGACTTTAAACACGACAGGTTGTGGGTTCGAATTCCACTCGAGGAACTGAAATATTTAATATTTTTATTTCTTCGCTCTGGGCAAAGGCAAAACGCAGCTTTGAGTTCCTCCAGAAGTCCGCGGAAAGTGGGAGTGGAGTGTCTTAACACTAGGCTCCCTCTGCCTACCCTGGCTACGTGCGTAATACAGGCTGAAGCTGAAAAAAAAAATACTTGAGTTTGTTATAATATAAACCTCTTTTAGTTATTTCTGCACTTCGCTTTTTGATCGAACTTGAACAATTTTGGCTTCTTTGAGGTGAAATTAAAGTTACTGCTGCTACCTTAGTGTTTTAATATTAAACATATTTGGACACTTGTAGATTATTGTAAATCTCTTATATTATTAAGTAATAAATTATGTTAGTTTCAATATACCTAAACTCATTGCGTGACATGTACCAGCACTTTCCAGTAGCCAAGTCGGAGTGAATTATCACTCCTTTATTTAATTTCAATAAGAAATATTCTATAATATACTATTATAATAAAGAAACTAAGGCAAGCACTCAAAACGCAATGCCTCCAGAATTCGGCAGAAAGTGGGGAACGGAGTGTCTTAACACACTAGGTTCCCTCTGCCTACCCTGCAGTGTGCGGGATGCAGCATGAAGCTGATTTATTTCAACTAAGGCAAGAATACTTATCACCCATTTAGAATGCTAGTTCTGTCAACAGTTTGACACGTCGACGCCCCGGAGCGAGTGTCGCATTGTTTGAACAATGTAAATTAGTGACTGTTCGATATGTAGCTTGACAGGTGACAGCTAGGGTGGAATAGGGTGTGCCTATCGCAAAGTTAAGTGAAGGTTGTGGGTTCTGTTCCTCATGTATTATATGTAACACATGGTTTCTACATTTCGCCATCTGCTAAGTCTTTATTTCCCGACTGCTAAGGAAGGGTTATTTTTATATATTTTTTTCACCGATTTTTATAAAATTTGAAATTTAGACTCTTAAAAACATTTCATTGAACACGTGTTTCATGGTTTTTTTAGAATTCACCCCCTAAGGGTGCAAATAATCTTTAAATACACCACCGATTTTTGTAAAATATTTAATTCAGACTTTTGAAAATATTTTATTGAATAGGTACATGTTTTGTGGTTTTTTTAGAATTCACCCCTAAGTGTCCAAATAAGCGGGCGAAGCCGCGCGCGCCCACTAGTAAGCTATATTACTGTATATTTTCATCTAAATCCGTTCATTACTTTTTGCATAAAGGTGGAACAAACATCCATCCTCACAAACTTTCACATTAATAATATTAATAGGTTCTAGTTATAAAGTTATACAGCGCGTTAAAACTAACTCAAAAGTAGGTATTTCTTGTTATTTCTTATAAAAAATTTGACACAAACATCAATGCTTGTAGGTAAATGTTTATTTAGTTAATTTGAGTAGTGGGTGTAAGTAGTTACTGCCTGAACGATAATCACATAATAAAACTTATTATGTTTCGAACTGCGTCATTTATTTATTTAGGACTAATTTTATCTGTTAATCTCCTTTAATCTTTCCATTTGGGGATGGAGAATGGAGTGTCTTAACACCTCTGTTGTCTTGTTGTTTTATCCTGTTATAATACAACAGGATATGCAAAGGGGACGCGCGGGATACAGCGTGAAGCTATGTTTTATAGCCTAGCATATTCCTTATGTTAAAAAAGTTATATTTGATCTGTGTTCAAGTATGCACAAAATAACTAAACTATTAGTTAGTAGTCAGTTTTTTCATATGAAAATTACATTTTCGTATAAATGTAGCAAAATATTGTACACGTTAATGCATATTTGATGTCTAATTTTTTTAAATAATAAGGAAAAGAAAGCTATACACCTACGTCTATACTAATATTATACAGCTGAAGATTTTGTTTGTTTGAACGCGCTAAACTCAGGAATTACTCTTTCGAATTGGAAAATATTTTTTTATGTTGGATAGCTGCTATTGATCCAAAAAGGCTATATTACATCACTAATCATTCCATATAAAAATATCATAGATAATTTTAATGCAATTTGACTACAGCTCATGAAAAATACACATAAATACATTATTATACATAGAAGGCGCCTTATATATTGGCGCCTAATATTTTTAGCTTGTTGAGTGATGGCACTCAACAAATTTATTATTAAATATTTCATTTCTTCCAGTGGGAATCGAACCCACAATTTGTCTTGTTTACGATCGTATACTTGTTTGTGCCCCTGCGCCACGACTGACCTCTAAGTCACTTATTAAGAATGCTAAATTTTAATTATAGCGTGACTAAGAACTTCAATGTAAATATTATGTAGTTACGTATTGTTTAACTAGTACGTAGAAACTGTGTCAGTTATATCCTTATATGGTAACAACACGTTAATCGACAGTTGACATTATGATTTTTTTAAGTTCACATTTTTCTTGCAATATGCCATGAGAACCTAGTTTGTGTAATTTATCTATGTCTTCAAATTGATGCAGTTGGTTTTTGGTTTGATTCTCATTCAGGGGAATGAATTATTTCTTCAGTCTGATATCAAGAAAACGTGCAGCGTTGAGCTCCGCCACGGGATACGTAGTTGAGCGATGCAAGGGTAACGGAGTGTTACGAATGAACATTACGTTATCCTCTGTCTACCATGCTAAAAGCTGGATATACCATAAAACAAAAAAAAAAATATCTGTTTTCGCTTATTTAACTTTTTGGACAAGATATCATAGATATTTAATTTAATTCAAAAATACTTGTAAGCTAAAATTGGATCAAGAAATATTTGGTTTACTATCAGACACTTCCCAATATATCGATTTATTTACACAAAAAACATATAATTATAAAAATAAATAATTACTTTTTTCGTTCCCAAGTGACCATATATGGTCATTATTCAAGTCACGTACTATGAACCTTGGTTGCCATAAAAGTGTCATGAGTCACCCCCCGCTCAGTGCAAATTCGTCCTTATGTCTTATACAATACAGGCGAAATGGTAAAGTACGATATGTAGGCGATAGATAAGGATTACCTAGTCTGCCATTTTACTCTGAAACGGCAGCTGTGTGAAGATGTAATAGTTTCTTTTGATTGATTTAGGTTTATATTGAAATAATTTGACTTTAATAAATTATTCCAAAGATTTGCGAGCGTCAGACTTGACCAACCGTGACAGTTGTGGATTCGATTTCCATTCGAGAGAATGAATTATTGTAATTATCGCATATTAGTTTCCTTCTGCCTGTCCTGTTATATGCAAGGTAAGCTTAAAGCTATAAAAAAGTTAATTTATATCTAGGATTGCGTAAATGTACGTCTAACAACGCAATAAGGATCTCTCAAATTATAATAATAAAGATTATCACCTTGGTCCTTAATGTATCTACATGTAACTGTATTTCTTTGAGTTTATGAAATATTTTCCTTTTAATTTTTATGATTATTTGTACGTAACTAAAATTTAATACAAAAAATACTTATTTAGAAAACGTATAAAATTTTTAACGTAGCGGGACTCGAACCCGCGCCTCCTTGTAGGTAGGTAGTTGCGCTATTCTTCGGTGAACATTCAAAATCGCCAACCTTTTCGGTTACGATCGAGATGTTGGACACAAAAGACTGCGGAGTTGCTTATGCTATTTATAGCGCCAAATTTGAAGTAAATCTATCACTGTACCTAGATACAAGGTGTCCTAAGGTACACAGATCTCTGCTTATAATTTTATGTTTCTCCTGATATTTTTAAGTTAAGTGGGGAACGGAGTGTCTTAACACTAGGTTCCCTCTGCCTACCCTGCTGTGTGCGGGATACAGCGTGAAGCTGATAATTTTCTTCACAATTTTAGCTTCAGTTTTATTATACGTATATAATAGATAGATTACGTATTCACCAAGTTATAGTTAGTTAGCCATCAGGCGTCCTTGCCTGCACCGTAGCGGTGTTTACATAGATGCGCCATAGTTGCTAACCGACTCTACTGTGACTAATGTATTTATTAATATCATTGAAATATGTACTTATAGTATATATACGTAGGTAATTGGAACGTGGTTATTGATTATTGTTTGCGATGGTCGTGAGTTCATATACCTAAATTGGGGATGACCTTTAGGTATATTTTAAGCAGTTTTGATTGGTTTAAAATAAATATTCTGAATATTCAGTCGAATTTTTTTGTATTTATTTACATTTTTATTCTAAATAAAGTCGTGACGGCGAATAGTTAATTTAAAATGTCACTAAATTTCGACGTCGAACTTGAATTTTTTAATTAAATGTGGTAGCTTCATGCATCTCTATTGTAAATCTCAAAAACGACTGTTTTTTTTTGCTTTACGACGTACCCCTCATATTGCTATATGAGTAGGCAGGGGCAAGCTACTGTTTCAAACGCACTACCCAAATTTCGAGACGCTGAGTGGTGGAACATAACGCCGTTTTTTGTCTTGTTACCAGAGGAAAGGATAAAAATATTACAATATTAGAATTCCTTAGTCGAAAACCTACCTACAATCGTTCAGTGTGTTATAGTTTTTATTTTGTACACATATAGAAAATGTGCTCATTTGTATTTTAATATAAACACAAGGCGAAATATAAGTGAAATTGATCAAAAGAATGTTTTGCATTAGAACCCTTTGTTTCCACCGACCGTGGCTGATTCAGCAGGAAACCATTACGCATTCAGCGTGGTGTTGTGGGACGTGGTAGTGGAATTTATACGACTTAGTTTGTACATTGTATAGTTGATATTAGGAAATTATTATTGGGCATTTATTAAAGTTCCTGGAGTAATTGATTGTGGTTTTTCTTTTTTTTGTTTTTTACTCATTTTATTCTATATACGATTTGTTTTGAAATTGAATTTAGATTATTAAAGTCTCGGCGTTAAGTTCTGCCACTAAATACGCAATACATCAGTCGGCGTATGTGACAGATGGCGGGCGGAAGGAAAGTGGGGAAACAGAATGTCTTAACCCTAAATTCCTCCTGCGTGCTACTGCGTATAGCCGAGATACAGAGTAAAGCTGAAGAAAATAAAATCATTCCTTCTTGTGGGAATCGAACCCGCCAAGTTTACAGTCAGATGCTGTTCCACTGTCTCAAGGTGTAAACGGACTTTTACAATTATAATTTGAGCTTCTTGATATACCTATGAGGCCAGTTGTGGTGCAGGGGCACAGTGTGACTGCAAAACGGACTGGTTGTGGGTTCGATCCCCACTCGAGGAGATTAAATATTTACTTAAATTTATATTTCTATTTCTTCACTCTGGTGCCGAGGCAAAACGCGCCGATGAGTTCTGCCACTCAATTCGGCATTAAATGGAGAACGGAGTGTCTTAACACTAGGTTCCCTCTGCCTACCCTGCTATGTGCGGGATACAGCGTGAAGCTGATTTGATTTTTGATTTTTTGATATACCTATATTTTTATGACAAAAGACAGTAAATCTGAATACTTTATTCGATTTAACGTAAGTCTTACGTACCTACATAACACTACCTGATATGCTTATCTGCCATCGTCCAAATATTTAGCTCATTAAATACATTTTCCTTGTAAATTCAAAACAGCATCGGTTTGATATAAACAGGATATATAATTTAATTATTATATTTTTGATATTTTAATGCAGTGTAGCATGTTGTTATTTAAGATTGTGAATAGATCAATAATTTTGTACCTATGCTCTTACACTTTTCATAAATTTTTCTTAGCTTCACGCTGTATCCCGCATATAGAAGGATATGCAAGGAGAAGCTAGTGTCAAGAAATTCTGTTTTCAGCGTTTCATAAAAAAACTGTAAAGTCACACGATGATTGGCACGTATTTAACGCGTTATATGGCGGGCAAATGATAAGGACTTGTAGGTATATCGATATATGATCATTTCCCTAATAGGGCATCGCACCTACGATCATTGCGCTATAAGCGCGTATTTACCAATATATATTTCACTTTTTCCAAAGTATATTAAAACTTACTTATTAAATGAATAATTCATTTAAGTAATATTGTTATTCGTGGCCAGTTGTTGCGAATGGACCACAAGCGTACGACTAAACTAAACTACTCAAGGAAATGAAATATATATTAATATTTTTTGTTTCCTTGCTCTGGTAACGAGGCAAAGCGCGGCGTTGAGTTTCGCCTCTGAAAAAGCCTCTAGAATTCATCTTCCAGCGGCACCCAGATTCCCCCTGCCTGCCCTACTATGTGCGTTTCACAGCGAGAACCTCAAAAGAAAAAAAAAATAAACCGTTTTTAAATCCAAGTACAAAGTTAATACGTATTATATTGATTGCATGGATCTCGGTAATACTTTTTTTGTCCGTTATGTGCCAAGGTCTTCGACGGTCACGACGCTGCTCGGTCTTGTTTTTCCAGATATCTTAAAGCTTCGCTTTGCATAATGTTAGTCATCATCAGTTTTATGGGTGTGGAACCTCTATTTGACAGTTATGCCTATTATTTTTTTTCATTGTGTGATAGCAGAGACAAAGAGAGAGAGAGAGAAAGTGAGAAATCACTCCGTTCGCCTATTTGACATGCTATTTCATGATGGTAGAACTCAATACTACCTTGTCTTATCGTACATAGAATACGAGTGATAAAAAAATTTACATATTTTGTTATTCTACTAACAAAAATTGTACAATATACCTACAAAACTACAAAATTAAATATAATATATATTTTTTTTATTCATACATTTACACTTTAGGAGGTTTTATCACTCAACACGTAATAATTCAAAACTTTTGCCTAATGTAGGTTATAGAAGGATACGGGAAAGCGATCTTGTCATATCTCGGAAGAAGGCTTTTTTGAGATATCGTTTCCCCGCCTAACTTGCTACACGCGGGATACAGCGTGAAGCCAACAAATACGTTGTATTACCTGTACACATATAAATCAATATATAATATTTTAAACGTTTTCCTTTCGCAATTACAATTTATTCCCTATGCCGCGGGGTTGTCTGGAAGAGATCGCTTCTTGAATAATTTACATTTCCGCTGGTATTGAAGCTGCGAGTCCCAGATGGTGGATTGAATAAATACAGCTCTGTGAATCTAGATAGGGTTTTTTTAAGCAACTTTGCACTTTTTCCATACTTTCTGCTCAATTTTCTAGGTATAACGTGTCAAATGGTGGATTTTAACGCTGTACTTTGTCTTAATAGGAAATTAGGAAATGGAGGCACAAACACCCCGGGTGGGAGTGGATCCCACCACCGCACCGTTTCGGTTATAGTCAGACGCTGTACCTCTGCCCCACGACGGCCTCAAATAAATCATAAAATACAAATTCAAAACTCAACGTCAACATAAAAATATGCTTAAACATGTTTAACGAACACTACTTTGAGAAATTCTGATCTGGTGACTCATCACTACGTGACTGTGCCGTACCTACTCGCCTATTAAACTTTTATTCATATGTAAGCATATATTATGTTGTACAACTGATTATACATACATATAATATATATTGTCGAAACTATACAATTGATTTTCGTTGTTGGTGACGGAGAATTGAAACACGTTCTTCTAATGACTGGTGACATAGATGACCATATATGGCAAGAAATAATTACTTTTAGAGGCCCTCGTGGCGCAGTTGTGCAAGCGTGTGGCTGTAAAAGCGACGGTTGTGGGTTCCCATTCGGGTTAATTGTTTATTAATATTTTAATTTTTTCGCTCTAGTAACAAGAAAAAACGCGAAGAAAAGCGTTAATACCGCTCATCATGCAATGCGTCGAAAAGTGGGGAACCGAGTGTCTTAACATTAGGTTCCCTCTGCTTACCCTGAAGATAATATTTTTTAAAGTACTACAATGTGGTATATGCTATTAGGAATATAAATTAGATAGATAGCTGAAAAAAATAATAAAACAATATATTTTACGCTACTAATTGTAACGCTCGCCGTTATAATAGCCTTGTAGTTTTTCTAACCTAAATTTTTCATACTATTTTAAATGGAAAAATACACGTGTATCTAAATAAAGAGAAAAAAA
This sequence comes from Heliconius erato x Heliconius himera, assembly GCA_013421005.1. NCBI lineage: Eukaryota > Metazoa > Arthropoda > Insecta > Lepidoptera > Nymphalidae > Heliconius > Heliconius erato x Heliconius himera. Next base: position 100,271 of record JAATLQ010037068.1, on the reverse strand, counting down.
TAACGTGCTATAATAATTAACTGTATTCCTTTTTTCACTGATAAATATCAGTGAAAAGAGGAATCAATCCTACCGTTTACGATTATAACTTAGAGGCCAGTCGTGGCGCAGATTGACTGTAGACGCGACAGGCTCTGGGTTCGATTTCCACTTGATGAAATGAATTGTCACTCTGGTGTCGAGGCAAAACGCGGCGTTAGGTTTCGCCACTATACAAGAATCACGTCTCCAGAATTCGGCGGAAAATGGGGAACGGAGTGTCCTAACACTAGACAAATAGTGTTACCTATAAATAGCGATAAATCTTGTTAGATTTATTGATATCAAAAATGTCAAACCAAACCAAATCAATATTTAACCCATGGCCTGTCAACATTCATGATACTCAATCATAGCGCACTCAGTCACAGATATTTAAAAGTAAATAAAATATACCCAAAAAGGATCTTACTAGACTAAACAAACCTAAAACCAACTAAGATATTTTTTCATAATAAATTGCTCAATTCAAAAGCTCAACAGGTATTACACCGTGGTATGGTATACGTATCCATAATGGTCCAAGTCACGCCAATTTAGGAAGGCGTGTCGTGGAAACTGTGCCGCGCTATTTCTTATATTTTATATATGTAATTCTAGCTGGTTTCCATCAATCACTTTATAGATTATGGATTCCAGTTGCGTTTTACGAAACAAGACTGTTGGTGATATTTGTTATAAATTTAGATTTTGAGTAAAGACCATAGTGGGCCAGAGTTTGATTGTTAATGCGGTGGTTGTGGGTTCTATCACCACTGGGAAAATTCAGGCAAAACAAAGGACGACGTTATGTTGTTCAGCTCAACACGTATTATCTTGAATTCGGACGGAGAGTGGAGGATGGAGTGTCTTTTAATACCGGATTCTCTTTGTAACTAAAAGGGTTATGCGAGATAAAGCGTGAAGCTATAAAAAAAGATATTGAAATAAAACCTTTAATTATTAACAGTAGTGTAAATACCCTATTCAAATCTCTAGTAATAATCAATATGCTTCTTAACAAAACTGTTTTGTCTTAATTTGATAAAATTGTTATTCATTTTTAAAATTTTTAACAAAATGGTGGTTACTTCACCTTTTTGATTTGGCTTAGTTGACTTGATTAGGCTAGTGTTCTGTATTATACATGATATATTCTTTATTACTTTTTTTAACTTCACGCTCTATCCCACACCTAGAAAGATAGACGGAGGGAACTAGGGAACCTAGTGTTAAGAAACTTCCGTTCCTCACTTTCCGCCGAACTAGCTTAGGCCACGACTGGCCACTTTTTTTTAAAAATAAATAAAATATTTCTTTGTTCTGAACTGTTCCTTTTTCTGCCACCTGCGTTTTACTATTAAGATTACAAATTTCTATGAATCTAACTATACTTAGATGAACGTTTCTATTATGTTTGTTTACATAACTTTAGTACGCCCTCCAGACCGAGTGTGGGTCAGATCGCAAATTGATTCAGAGCAGCAATTGCCTTCTGTTATCAACTATTGATAAAACTATCAATCGTGTGTAGTTGCCGCTTTGATAAAGATATCTCTATGTATGCCTTGATGTAAAGAAGAAATCAGGGTGACCATATTTATAAATTTCCACTCGAGATAAATAACTATTTTCATTCTCTCCCGCAATGTCTCGGAAATTGGAGAGGAGAGTGTCTTAACAGTAGGATTCCTACATGCTAAGTGTAAGAGTAGTGAACTAAATGGAAATGGAATTATATATGAACCAATTCATTTAGCAACAAATCATGTTTATATTAGAATAATTTAAATATGTTATTTGTTATCCTCTTTGATTTATTGCCCGAAAATGACTATTTATTAATTTAATATAGTCATATAGACCAGTTCTTATATATATTTTTTTAATTTAGAACAAAATATAGTACTTTTGCTGCCAGAATTCAGCGGAAAGTGGGAATGAAGTGTTTTAACACTCAGTTCCCTCTGCCTATCCTGCTGTGTGCGGGATATAGCGTGAAGTAAAAAAAATGATGTTATACATCATTTATACAACAATAACAGTGTCGCAGTGTTTCCCCATTTACAGATATCAGTGTAATTGACACTGAATTATATAGAACATAAAGATATGACCAATTTGTTAAATTATTGTATTCAATAATAACAAGTGTTTGCGCATTAAAATTTATCTTAGACGCTAACCTCTTTAGCATTGAATTAATGATTTAATAATAGGTTTAACAAGTAAATATTTTAATAAGTAGAGAAGAGATTATTAGAATAATGAAAAATTATGCTTTGTATATTGTTATACATTATATACCAACGGAGTGTGAGGACAGTCCTTGTGCAGGGGTACAAGCATGCGACTGTAAGAGCCATGTTGTGGGTTCATTTGCCACTCGAGGAAATTAAATATTTTATATTTTGATTTCCACGCTTTGGTAAAGAGACATAGCGAGGCTTTGAGTTCCTCCATTCGACACTCAACGCCTCCAATGGGAACGGAGTGTCTTGACACTAGGAAACAAGATTCCCTCATACCTAGTTATGTCCATGATAATGCGTTAAGCTAAAACAGAAACATACATAAAGTATATGAGGCCGTCGTGGCTCAGTGTTCCGTAGCTGTAATCGAGACCGTTGTGGTTTCGATGCTCGCCGAGGGCAAGGTCAATCCAGTAGTTCTTAAGATTAGCGCGCTCTATCAAACAAACATTCATATTTTACTGACTATAGATTCTCAATTTCGTATAACTAAATCGATTCTTAAATGTTTTAAGTATTACAACCTTGACTTTGCAGTATTCCGAAACGATATGTTCCTAGAATATTAGTTCTAGTCAATTGATATAAATGTAATTCACATCTATTTAGATGTCGTCAACACTCTTTATTAAACATGACGTATCTATTGGACGAAACAAATTAAAATGAAACACTCAGCGTTTGTAAGAAAGATATATTATAAAAAAAACGATACCAAAATGATCTTATGATCATTGGATAGTAAAAATAATTGGAACTCTTTCTTAAGACATGGGTTATAGGTTCGATCATATCTAATAGTATCTGTCAATGAATATTTTTTTATATATTAATTTCTATTTTCTTTATTTTACTATCAAATATGCCTTACGAAACTTACGGATACTAACTCCTTAAAAATATATAAAAAATTTTTATTTATTATTTGTTCAAAGAAAAGAAAAAGAAACAGCAAAGAATAAACTTACACTTTATTATAATAATAGATAGGCTAAGTATAGAATCGTATGTTATATTAATACTTGAAAATATAAATGTATGTTTTATTTTCCAGACATATTCGGGGCTCTTCTGCGTGGTGGTGAACCCGTACAAGAAGCTCCCGATCTACACGGAGAAGATTATGGAGAGATACAAGGGCATCAAACGTCATGAAGTGCCACCCCATGTTTTCGCCATCACCGACACAGCCTACCGTTCTATGTTACAAGGTAAAAAAGAAAAAAATATATAATTAATTAATTTATTTTTATCTTCACGCTGTACCCTACATCTTCACGTGGGATCAACCCCTCATCACTACTACCAGTAGGTCTTCTTTCTCTAGTTTCCGATGAATTCGACACAACACTGTGCTTTATCTCGTTACCGGAGAAGGAGGTAGTCCATGAGGATTTCCCCCCGTAAAAAAAAGTCTGTTAACGTTGTTGAGAAAATGTTGAGACTATTTTGAGTGGAAGAACTCAACGCCGCCCTTGGTGCAATGCCTAATTAATTCGGCGGAAAGCTTGGAACGGCAATATCTTTATGGGAACGAAGTGTTTTAACACTAGGTTCCCAGGTTCCCTTTGCCTTCCCTGCTATGTGCGTAAAACAGCGTGAATAAATAAAAATATACCAATTAAATCACGTCTATCTTTTGTTAGATGCGTTTGCTTGCACTAAATTAAGTTAATTAGGCCACTACTTCCTGCATGTATGCATCTTTGTTAATCTATTATGAAAGATAAACTACTACTAAAGTGCTAGTGATGTACCATGGTCCAAAAGTATATAATTTTTTTTACAGTAAAGTGGGCGAGAGAGAGAGAGAGAGAGAGAGAGAGAGAGAGAGAAAGAGTGAAAGAGCTTTTCGCCCAATTATATGAATGTCGAAATTTAACACTACGTTTTGGCTCTCTCTACAATCAAATTATACAGAAAATATTCATAAAAATAGTTTCACTTAATATATTTATTAGTTTTCCATGTTTATCTATTATAGCGATTATAATGTTATAATGACATGTTTTAAGTATAATTATATGTTTAAACAAGTGATAAGTAACAGGTTCTAAGGTAAATTAACATTTATTGATGTTTTTTGCCCAAAATAATGGCGGTTTTTCTATCTTTATTGAAAACTAGTCGACGCCCCCAACTTTGCTTGGAGCGTCGACTAGTAGAAAGATTACATTTTTCCCGTGTTTTCTTAGCAATTTTGAGAAATCCTCTTTTAGTGCTTTCTTATTCTCCGTAACTTGCCACGCCAAACTTCAACCTGGACTAGACTTAGAGATGGTAAATAAGAATTTGTTGGCGGTAGTTTGATATAATAATTATGTGAACTAACAAAGGAAGGCCACCTCAGTCTACCACCACGTGTGACCACGGACGCACTAGTCGGTGGTCACGGGTGGACTGAGGTGTTCGAAACGTCGGGCTTCCAAAAATGTACATTACTAAATTTACGTGATTATTCTGGTTTAAGATTTTCATTTCCAAATCCTGTTAAACAGTTCTCTTTTAAAAAAAAGTCCGGTCGTTTCGTCCGAACGTTACTCTAATTTTGAAATCCAGTAGTTTATATGTCTGCCACTAAGTAATGGAAGAGTTTTACAAATGTATACATGTAGCTTTTTAAATGTTTTGATAGTATATTTCTTCATATACTCTACTTGCCGCCCAGTTTTTCAGGCCACTGCGTGTTAAGCGGTGGCACTCAACGGCGCTTTGTCCTGTCACCAGAGGACGAAGAGAAGAGAGAGGAAATAAAATAAGACATTCCCCAGAGTGGAAATCGAATTCAGAAACGTTGCTTTTACAGTCAGACATTATGCCCCTGCGCCATGAAGACATTATTTTACCTATGTATATATAAGTGTAAATAAAATCGGTCAAGTGCTAGTCGGATACTCTCACGAAGGGTTCGGTTATGAAAACGGCATAAAAATCACGTTTATTGTATGAGAGCCCCCTTGAACATTTATTCTATTATATTTGTTTGTATTTATTGTAGCGGCAACAGAAATACATCTTCTGTAAAAAATTTAAACTGTCTAACTATCACAGTACATCTGGTACAGCCTGGTGACTGACTGATAGGTAGACGGACAGCGGAGTCTTAGTAAGGGGGTCTCGTTTCACCTTTTGGATACAGAACCCTAAAAATAATTTCTGCTTAAACATATAGATATTACAATATAAATATGGAATAATATGAGGTCAATAGAATTTTATTACGATAAAAAAACCAATTAAAAAGTCCAAATTGAGTTATTTTTGCATGATAAGGGAATAATATATGTATGTATGTAATATGTATGTGTTCTTAATAGATTACATTCTTATAGCATTATTATACATTAAGAATGACATATTTAATATAAGATTTTCATTGATAATTACAGTTTTTAGCGAGTTTTGATTAGTATTACAAGTATAACCAGAAGCCAGTTGTGGCGCAGGGGCACAAACGCAACAGGTTGTGAGTTCGATTCCCACTAGGAAATAAAGTATTTAATATTTACATTTTCTAGCCCTGGTAACGACATAAAAGTACATAGTTTCGCCACTCCATACGCAATACCTTTTGAAACGAAAGTGTCCCACCAACGGTGTGTATTACTACTAGGTTCCCATGGGTTCCCATGTTCCCTCTAGCGTGAAGCTAAATACCTACCTATATATAAATATAATAATCTTAACTACCATTCTCTATAGGTATGTATTTTCATCGGTATACAAAACCAACATTAGTCAGTGATAAGCGTGACAAAATGTGGGGCCATTTGTCTAATTGTCTCACTAATGGCGTCGAGAGTAGGGATATAGGAGCTTTTTTTTAAGTTTGTATTTTATAAATGAAATATTTCCTGAAGTTGAAAGTACAATAGTAAAACTTTTTCCTAATTTACTTTGCAGGAAAAAGCTTAAGGCTGGATCTTTAAAAATATTAGATATATGTAGGTAGTAAAAGGTTTTGAACTTTATTATTTCGTTTGTTATTTGACTACAATAAACTATACGAAAATAGATTTTACATTTAAAACAAACAATTCATAAATACGTCTTTAGCAATTTAGATTTTATTGGAATTTCGCGCTATTGTTTACTAGTTTTTACTATCATTGGCTTATATCCAGGTTTATAGAAATATCTACTTGTTAAAAACATGATACTTTTTGCTCTCAAAACATGAAATATTTTTCTTAGCAACACATTGTATTCATTGTATTTCGCACATAGCAGTGTAGGTAGAGGGATCTTCGGAACCTAGTGTAAAGTCTCCATTAAGATACTTCCATTTCCTACTTACCGTCAAAATCTGGAAGCACTGCAAGTTGAGTGGCGGTACTCAACGCCGCGATTTTCATTGTTACCAGGACGAGAGAATGAAAATATTCAATATTCCTCGAGTGAGAATCGATCCTGCGCCACAGCTGGCTCCAATAGTAAAAATACTAGTAGGTATTTTAAGTTGTTGGTTCCAATCTCAGTGAAATTTAATTAGTTTAGGTGTACAATGTGCTGCGTTATGTTTCAAAAGTTTCAGTATGAAATGTTTCTAAATAAGGAGTGGAACGACTTTTATTTTTTTTTGTTTAGCTTCAAGAACAGGGTACCTTCGATCGAGAAAATTAAAATATTTATTTATTCCTCCAGGAGGGAATCGAACTCGCAACCGTCACGTTTATAATCGTTCTAATATGCGCTGTGTCGTCACGTCACCTTTTACATCATATTATCCATACCTATATTATAAATTCGAAAGTAACTCTGTCTGTCTGTCTGTCTGTCTGTCTGTCTGTCTGTCTGTCTTTTACGCAATCAGGGCCAAACTGCTAATTCAATTGTGATAATATACTCATATAGAGATACTTGAGGGACTTCGGGTGAACATAGGTTACTTTTTTTTCTCATATTTGTAATATTGCCGATATATACCACGATATTAAAATATTTTTTAATTTGACAGGCAATTTATTCGGCCATGTTAATAACAACCGACCGTTGCTAAGCAACGGTTTGCAAAGTTTATTTGTTGTTATAAGAAAACGTCACCCAAAATGAGCTTGCTTAACGCATACATGGCGTGCGCTGACTCCACCTTAATATGAGATACATCAAAACAATGTTGTACAAAAAAAATTGTCCTTTAAAAAAAGGTAAAAAAAGTCCGTGATACATATACCATGTTTATCTCTGAAGGTTGAACAAAAGTAACAATTTTAATTAATTTATTTTATATTTATCGGGTTGGTTGTATGTATTTTTTATAATTTGATATTGATCCTTATGAAAATGAATATAATAGTCACTTTTAGCATTTTATCTAGATTGAAATTATAGTTTACTGTATAACATTCTAATAAATAATTAAGATGTCACCGATTCGAAATGACCTAGCCTACGAGCGGCATAGTATGACCGACGAGAATGGGCAGATGACTTTAACGGTTTTGTAAATTTTCATACATTTAATTTTTAAGTAATTATTTACATTAATTTTTTGGTGTGGTGTAAATTGCGGCCCTGCGTGGCATCGGCATAATATTATTTAAGTATTAAGGAGAGAATTGTTGGTTATTTCATGTCGGTTGGATGGTTATTTATACCGTTGTTATACACTTATTAATTTGTAGTTTTAGTTTTATGGGATTTTATTTGATATTGCTCGCAAAACTTATCATATTTAATGTAGAAAGGACTTAAGTTATTTCATATAGTATGTACGCGCGCAAGGAAAACGTGTAAAAAGATTTTTCCCGGGTAAATCAGTAAAATCGATCACTGAAAGTCCAATAAAAATTTTCAAAATTCAGTTACTCTGGACATTAGCTCGGGGAACTAGAAAGACAGACAGAGACAAAAAATGTATATTTTTTATTGTATTTGAGTATTATGTAATTAACCACATGCACTTTCAAAAACATAGCACAACACATTTAATTTTAATTCTTTTAAATATTCATTTTAGGTACTTTGATAATATTAATAATGTAGCTGGTTTTATTTCGTTTTTTTATATATTTTTTTTATTTACGTTTACTTATATTTTTGTTCATCTAAATTAGTTAAATATTTTCAAAAACAATTTCATAAATATATCTAATAAGCATTCGTATAGTTTAAGCGGGCGAAGCCGCGTCCGGGTCCGCTAGTATAATATATAATTTAATTTCTCTTTATACATACACAAAAAAAAACATATTTCTAGTACGAGAAAAGTCTACAGGATTTAAATACTTAGAAAACTATTCAGTTTCATCTTAGGCTTAATCAGGGTATTGTTAGCGTGCCGTCCCATTTTACTATTGTAACCCGCAACTACCACTCCTCGTGTAATTACTTGCGGGGAAGTCAGTTGACTGTGGCAAGTAGTGCTGTAGAATAGAAATAAAAAGTTATTTTTAATTAGTTACTGTTTAGTAAAGCTTTATTTTAGTATCACGCTGTATCCCGCATCAAGCGTGATAGGTTGTGGGAATCTAGTGTTAACGTGTTCCGTTCTATGTATGATGCGTGATCGTTGAGTTGCTGAATTCAAAACTAAAGCATATCTGTTATACCGGAGCGACGAAAATTTAAAATAATTATTTTTTCCGATTGGGGATCGAACCCAAAACCTTTGCGTTTATAGTCAATACGGTAAATAAATCAAAGAGGCCAGTCGTGGCGTAGCGGCACTAAGTGTGACTGTAAAACCGACTGTTTGTGGGTTCGATCCCCACTCGAGGATCTGATTTCTTCGCTCTTGTGTCAGGCTAAGCGCGTTGAGTTCTGCCACTCAACACGCAATGCCTCCAGAATTCGGCAGAATGTGGGGAACGGAGTATTTTAACATTAAGTTCCCTCTGTCTACCCTGCTGTGTGCGGGATACAGCGTGAAGCTGATTTAATTTTTTGGTAAATAAAGTAATTTTCAATAAAATATCTATGCATACGTTTTGTACGTGCGTCTATTCCAAGGTCGAGCTCTAGTTCTGAGTTCTGAGAGTGTGAAACTGTCATACAGATGAACCGTGACGCGACGATACGCATCTCTCGCATGCAAAAATGCACACTTGCAACGACGGCCTAGAAAATTATATTTGATTTCCGTTATATGGAGAAAGTACTTTTATTTTATTTGGTTTATTTGTGATATAAATATTTCTTTTCTTTATTATATTATAATATGTACCATAATAATAATAATACTTCAATATTTTGAGGCGACGAGGATTTAGTCATTTAGTTTTGCTACCTCCAATTTCTGAAAAATGGACTATAATAGATCGTAGGTTAGAATCTTTTTAAGATGGCACTGTATCCTGTCCAGTTCCACCACTCATAGCAAACATTGCCTTTAGAATTTGGCGGAAAATGAGAAGAGGCGTAGTGTTAAGACATTACGCTCTCTATTTGGCTTTCGCTACTACATGCAGGATAAAGCATGAAGCTTTGAAATTTATAATTAAAATATAGAACTGTATTTTTTTATTAATTCAATTTTTGTCTAACTTACCTAAACTTTTTCCAGATCGTGAGGATCAATCGATCCTGTGTACGGGCGAGTCGGGCGCGGGTAAAACGGAGAACACGAAGAAGGTTATACAGTATCTAGCGTACGTCGCCGCTTCGAAACCGAAAGGTTCAGGCGCTGTAAGTATAGCTTTTTCTTGAAAATGCTATTTTTTTAAATATGTTTAAAGTTAGTCTATACTTGGAGAAGAAAAATGCTTTTTTTAAAACGTATAGAAATCTTGAAGGAGCCGGATTTAAAACTGCGCCTTCGTCTGAGAACTTATAGTTTAGTGCTTGGACAGTTTCCAAGAGGAGCGGGTTCAAATCTCGCTACGTTAAAAAATGTTGTCTATATCTTTTTTAAAAAAAGTAAGTAACACCTTAGATTATGATAAATTTTGTGCGCATCGGAAATCGAACCTGGGTATAATGGGACTTCGTAGTTCGTAAATATTTCTGTTTGTTTTTTATATAGTTTTTTATTTGAATTTTATTTTTTACTTAAATAATTATGTAATGTAAAGATTTAAAATAGCTTATTTTTATTACATATTTTTTATTTTTGTTCGTTATTTATTTAAGTAGTATGATTTTCTTATCGTATATTGTGTTTAATTTTAGTTTTGTTTCTTTTTTTATACTTTTCGAAGCGTATCAACCTATACTGGTTCGATTATCGGATTCGGGTAAGCCCACGGTTGATAACGTTGTTAACATTCGTAATGCTATATTTATTACCTATATAGATGTGCTCATTTCTATTTTGACAATATCATTTCATTATAATATTAGAAATATTTTTCCGAAACCTTGCGTTATAGAGACTTTGGTGAAAGAGGCTAGCCAGAGGTCACAAGTGTGTGTGTTTGTAAACGCGACAGGTTGTGGGTTCGATTCCGTATCGAGGCGAACTGCGGCGTTAAGATCCTCCACTCAACACGCATTGCCAACAGAATTCAGCCTTTACCCTGCTACATGCAGGATGAAGCGTGAAAGTGAAAAACAAAAAATCACTCTTTATTCATGAACAGTGAAAAATTGAATATTACAGATCTTTTTTATTAGTTCCATACTATTAAACTTCTTCTTATTCTTTTTAGCACATTTAATTTTAATTGAAGTAGCTTAAATAGGCATAGGAAGAATATTCGGGTTATTTAACTTCACGCTGTATCCCGCATGGAAGCACCCTGCTTGACAGAAGGAACCCAGTGTTAAACCTAACGCCGTGCTTTGTATTTTTAACAATGCTAGGAAATGAAAATAATGCATTCCAGAGGGGATCGAACACACAACTCTAGCGTTTAGAGTCAAACACTGTGCTATAGAGTCACGACTGCCTCTTCGTCTTATTGAAGGATATGCTATTTAATAGATACATCTGAAATTTATAAAATCAATACATTTTGTTATTTTTTACATAGATTTATATGTAAAAGCTAGAATCGCATTTTTCATCTCAACCTATTTTTTTCGAGACTGTTTTATCTGTTGAGTGGTGGAACTAAACGCCGCGCTTAATAAAGTTGTAACTTTAATTATGATAATTGTAAGAAGAAGAAGTTCTTTTACTAATTATCCCTATCACATTGCTAGATAATTAAAGAATGCGATGTATTGTTCGTAGAATGCTAATATCGTTTCTGCGTAAGTTCTCGACGCTTATAAGGAATACAGATAGCCCTGTTCGGTGCTAGATGTCTTTATGATAGGTTTTATCTTATTTCAATTAGTTGTGTCGTTTCAATAAAAAGGTTTCTTTGTTTTGTTTCGTTTATTCTTTTTTCCTTTAGTTAGAACCACGGCAGGCCTCGAAACCAGAGCGAATAAGAAATGAAAATATAAATTTAAATAAATATTTCATTTCCTCGAGTGGGAATCGAACCTATAACCTATAACCCTGTCCAACGACTGGCTTCGTAAATATCTAGTTTTGTAGAAATTGTTACTTAATGCCCCTTCAACGTTCGTCAACGGAGGTGATCGTACCACAGGGAATTATTGTTAATTACTAATATACATATGTAAGAAACAGAAATGGAGTATTTGAATCTGTTACTATTGCGTGTAGTCATAAGTTTGTCAGCTGCAGTACCATCTTTTTTCGTTTTTTTTGTTTCTTTTTTTTTCTTTACTTCACACTGTATCCTGCACACAGCAGGGTAGGCAGAGGTCACCTAATTATGAAGGCATTGCGTTTTGAGTGCGTTACAGTCACACCCTTCTGCCCCTGCGCCACGACGGTCTCATTAAAATATCGTTACTTATATAAAACAATAATTTTATATGTTAATTTAATAGAATATTTCCGTTTACCTCTTAGTACATTCACATTGAAGCAAGATTATTAAAGCATATGTTGTAGTGTATGCGGCGTTATCATGAATTCTAGGTTTAATAGTTTATTGAAACATTCCTTATACTTAACTGAAGGGAACGTATTGTGTTCTATACATTTGTATGTAAAATATAATTAATTACTTTATAGCTTTATCTTTATTAGGTATTTTGTAAGTTGTATCACAATATAAGTATATTAGGGCAAAGTAAATGATTATAAGTTTTTGCCGGGACCGGGTGGCGATTTAGTAAAAAATAAATATTAATAGTAAAAAAAATAATATTTTATTATTATTATTAATGGGGGCTGAATGGCCCGTGCCCACCCCAGTATAATCGTGTACCTCAGAAATTTCATAAAAAAAGTTCATATTTGCATTTGCAAAACACGATCATATTTGCATAAAGCTAAAGTTCAGCCACAGTAAATATCTCTAGATAAACCCATGTTCGTAATACGACGTTAATAGAAACATCGATCATATTATCTTTTAATACAAAAAATCATCTTTTTAATATTTTTATATGAATATACGTGGAGCAAAGCAATACAAGTCTTTACACTTAAATTTAAGTAAAATATTTAATAATTAAACACATCCTTGAAAATATGGAAATGGAAGAATCCTTAGATTATTCTAGTCTAGTATTGTAATTAAAGTAAAGTAGTCGGTATTGTTAAAAAATATGTCATGTGTATGTGTCGTAATATGTCATAGAATCGTTAGTCTTTGCTATTTTAAAGAATTTTAGACGAAAATAATTATCATAATCAGATTAATTGCTTATAATTTAGGAATAATTTAGATAAATAGATTCATTTAAAAATATTTATATTATAATTTTTTTCAGACATTTAATTAAAAATATTAAACTTTCATTTCATATCATTTAATTACGCTCTATCCTTGAATTTGAAATGATTTACTATCACTAAGCTACACCATGTCCAAAATTTCCATTAATGAAAAAGCACATTTTTGTAATATATTTTCTTTTATTTTCTATCTTCTACTCTACGTGATCTGGAACTCAACAGGGACCTTCACCGCAATTGATCATAGTAAGTGGACTTATAAGAGATTTAAGATTTTTTTATATTCTAATCTTTGGTGGCATTTTTTTATATGTAGATCTTATATTATCTGTATCTAATCTTATATTGTTGTATTGTGTTGTATTTTATATGTTTTATACAATATATATATTTGTGTATATGTTGGTATATTTTGTTATATAGGTTTAGTAGCTATATTAAACATTATTTTTTATGTTATTTATGTTTGTAGGCTTTTTTGTTAATTTAACCCTTTCTATTGTTGTCCATTTATTATTAGAAATATTTATTTGTATCTAATAGAAAGAATAGTTAATAATAACAAAGCTATATTAATACAAAGTAGGTATAGAGATCTTTTGTGAATATGCAGTTAACCAAATTGGCTTATAACGATTTGAAATGCTTCTAGTTTTAAATTAAAAATAGTCTTAACACGCTAAGATACTAAATTTTAAGCTTATTATATGGTATTCGTATACTAAAATTCATCATTCAATTCATTACACGCTGCTATGCTAACAGACTAACGGGCCGACTTTTGAGGTAATTCGCATCGCTCAGAGAATTCAGTCGGTTTAATATAATATTCACTGCTATTAAAACAAAAAAAAACTGATTAACTATAACATTATTAATATATATTTTAATCTGATTAGTTTGTATGTTTATGTAAAATTAAATTTGCAGGGTGAACTAGAACAGCAATTGCTCCAAGCGAATCCCATCTTGGAAGCGTTCGGTAACGCTAAGACAGTCAAGAACGATAATTCTTCTCGATTCGTAAGTATCAAAAACAAAAATTTATTTTAAATATGTTATATATTATAACTGAAATATATTTATAATTCAATTTTGTTTTTTCTTTAGGGTAAATTCATAAGAATCAACTTCGACGCCTCAGGCTTTATAGCGGGCGCTAATATCGAAACGTATTTATTGGAGAAGTCCAGAGCTATTAGACAAGCAAAAGATGAGAGGACATTCCACATCTTCTACCAACTGCTGGCCGGTGCCACTGCCCAGCAAAAGGGAGAGTACATTCTGGAAGATCCCAAAAGTTACCCGTTCTTAACTAACGCAGCTTTACCAGTTCCCGGCATTGATGATGCAGCTGAATTCCAAGCTACAATTAAATCTATGAATATTATGGGCATGAATAATGAAGATTTTAACTCGATATTTAGAATAGTATCGGCGGTCCTTCTGTTTGGTTCGATGCAATTCAAACAAGAGAGAAACTCTGATCAGGCCACATTACCTGATAATACTGTCGCACAGAAAATCGCTCATTTGCTTGGTAAGTTTATTTATAAATATTTACTTCAGATATTTTATTATATTAAGTTAATTTTAGGCTATGTTATAAATTTTGTCTTCTTTTGTTTCCAGGTCTTTCTGTAACAGAAATGACTAAAGCTTTTCTAAAACCCAGAATAAAAGTCGGTCGCGATTTCGTAACTAAAGCACAAACTAAAGAGCAAGTAGAATTCTCTGTAGAAGCCATCGGTAAGGCTTGCTACGAAAGATTATTCAGATGGTTAGTCAACAGGATTAACAGATCCTTGGACAGGACGAAAAGACAAGGAGCGTCTTTCATCGGTATCCTCGATATGGCTGGTTTTGAAATATTTGATCTGAACTCCTTTGAACAACTTTGCATCAATTATACAAACGAGAAGCTGCAACAGCTCTTCAATCACACTATGTTCATCCTCGAACAAGAGGAATATCAGAGGGAAGGAATTGAATGGAAATTCATCGATTTTGGTTTAGATTTGCAACCCACTATCGACTTAATTGACAAACCCATGGGCATTATGGCCCTGTTAGACGAAGAATGTTGGTTCCCCAAGGCCACAGACAAAACTTTCGTCGAGAAGCTCGTACAATCGCATTCGGTACATCCTAAGTTCATGAAGACCGATTTCCGTGGAATTGCCGATTTCGCAATTATACATTACGCGGGCAAAGTAGATTATTCTGCGGCTCAGTGGCTGATGAAGAACATGGATCCTCTGAACGAGAACGTTGTTTCTTGTCTTCAATCATCGCAAGATCCGTTTGTATGTCATATTTGGAAAGACGCAGAAATAGTGGGCATGGCTCAACAGGCCCTTACTGATACACAATTTGGAGCAAGAACAAGGAAGGGCATGTTCCGAACAGTATCCCAATTATACAAGGAGCAACTGACCAAACTTATGGCGACTTTGAGAAATACTAACCCTAACTTCGTCCGTTGTATTATTCCAAATCATGAGAAGAAAGCGGGTAAAATCGAAGCGGCATTGGTTTTGGATCAGCTCAGATGTAATGGTGTGCTCGAAGGTATCAGAATCTGTCGCCAGGGCTTCCCCAACAGGATTCCCTTCCAAGAATTCAGACAACGTTACGAACTTCTTACGCCGAATATTATACCAAAAGGTTTCATGGACGGCAAGAAAGCCTGCGAGCAAATGATCGAAGCTTTGGAACTTGATCACAACTTATATCGAGTTGGACAGTCCAAAATATTCTTTAGGGCTGGAGTTCTAGCCCATTTGGAAGAGGAAAGAGATTATAAGATCACTGATCTGATAGTTAACTTCCAAGCCTTTTGTCGTGGATATCTCGCGAGGAGAAACTACCAGAAACGTTTGCAGCAATTGAATGCTATACGCATCATACAAAGAAACTGTGCCGCTTATCTTAAACTGAGGAATTGGCAATGGTGGAGGTTGTATATTAAAGTAAGTACTTTTTTTCTTTAGATGAATTAAAGTTAGCTTCAATTGTCGAGATATTGCCGATGGATTGATTGCCTTAGTCTTATTACTAGACGTGACCAAAAGAACATAATTCAATACTCCTGAATAGGATCCGAACCCATAATCACCACCTCGATGACCAATCGATACAATCCTAATCAAAATTATTCAAAACTCTTGATAATGATGTATATTATTGTGTAGTATTAATCGTGATTTCATAGATACACTCTTATATAATAGCATTGTTTAGTATAAACTCTGATGTCCATACAAACAGTTCGTGTTTTGAAAACATTCCACCATTATAATATAACATTTGTTATTGAAACGTGAAAGCACAAAAAGCACGTGATAATATATTATTCAGGACTCATTCTTGGTTTACAATATGCATACTTGGCTTTGTTCTGAGGAATGCTATTAGTCATTATTATATGGGATTTGAACATTTCATCTAATAATAGTAGTATAATGTGTATGTACGTACATAATTATGTATGTTTAAAAAATATTGCTTGTTTTAAATTATGAACTAAATAATGTCGATATCACGTTCTATATAAAAATATCTGAAAGCGGCACATTTTGAGAATATGACCTTGAATTAATTTCCAAATTTTTATTTCGATTTCCACTTGGAATTCCAATTTTCGGCAAAGGTCAAGCAGCTTAAATAACTACTACTACTGCAGTTGTATCATTTCAACCACTATTATTATTTTTCGTACATATCTTAACAAAGATTTCTTACATATCTTGACAAAAGTAGTTCATTTAAAAAAAATCTTTTAGGTGAAACCTCTGCTAGAAGTGACAAAACAAGAAGAGAAACTAACTCAAAAGGAGGACGAGCTCCGTCAAATTAGAGATAGATTGGACAATCAAATGAAGAGATGTCAAGAGTATGAAGCTAAGTACCAACAAGCAAGTGCAGAGAAAACTCAACTGGCTGAACAATTGCAGGTAGTGTTGAAAGTCTCTTTATTCCCGCAATTTTATTTTTGGTAGAAGGAAATGTTTATGTAAATATTTTGTTTTTTCTGAAAGACTTGTTGTTGAAATTGGAACATATATTTACTTAAATATTTCGTTTTCTTTTGTAACTTACTAGTTTTATTATATAATTTATAATAATATTCAGATTAACTTCTTATTTAAAGTCGCAGTCTCTGTATACCTTCATAAAAGTAATTTTATTTTCTTTTTTATTATATTTTAATATTTTTTCATATAAAAGGCGGAATTAGAACTCTGTGCCGAGGCAGAAGAGAGCAGAGCTCGGGCAGCAGCAAGAAAGCAAGAGTTAGAAGAGCTGCTACACGACTTGGAAGGTAGAATAGAGGAAGAAGAAGAGAGGTGCACTTCCTTACAGCAGGAGAAGAAGAGATTGCAGCTTAATATACAGGTACAGTGCGATTTAAATTTAAAATATACGTTTATTTTGAATTTTGTGATTTAAATTTTTTGTCAAAATATATATATATATATATATATATATATATATATATATATATATATATATATATATATATATATATATATATCATTGTCATTGACTTAATACACAATATCTAATAATATTATCTTCCAGGACTTGGAAGAACAATTGGAAGAAGAAGAAGCAGCACGACAGAAGTTACAACTTGAACGTGTTCAATGTGATTCAAAGCTGAAGAAGCTGGAGGAAGATCTGGCGCTCAGTGAAGATACTAACCAGAAAATGGTTAAGGAGAAAAAGGTAACAGACATACTGACTGTTAATGTTACGTTTACTGGTCTGATTCTTGTTTGGAGCTTATAAATTATCATCGCTTTGACAACAAGACAAGTTATGGGATTGAGCTCCGCTACTATACACGCAATATCTCGAAAAATGGGCAATGCAATGGGAGGGAACAGGCTGTTTTAACGCTAGTTTACTCAGTCTATCCCGTTACAGACGGGATAAAGCGTAAAGCTGAAAATAAATAAATCAGCTTCACGCTGTATCCCGCACACAGCAGGGTAGGAAGAGGGAATATTGCGTGTAACTGGAGGTATTGCGTGTCGAGTGGAGAACTCAAGGTGCGCTTTGTCTCGACACCAGAGCGAAGAAATGGAAATATAAATTTGAGTAAATATTTCATCTCCTCGAGAGGGGATAGAACCCACAACCAGTCGATTTTACAATCACACTTTGTGCCCCTGCGCCACGACTGGCCTCTCAGCTAAAAATAAAATAAAGTCATTTCTTTGATTTATTAAATCGAGGCCAGTCGTGGTGCAAAGACACAAAGTATGACTGTAAATGCGACAGTAATGCTTTGTACTCCTGTTTCTTCGCTCTGGCGATGAGGCAAAGCGCGGTATTGAGTCCCTTCACTCAACTGGCAATGCCTCCAAAATTCGGCGGAAAATTGGGAACAGAGTGTCTTGACACTAAGTTCCCTCTGCCTACTCTGCTGTATGCATGATACAGCGTGACGCTATAGAATAAATAATTAAATTGTTTGAAAGTATATAAAGAGGTCATATCTATATTAGATTATAATTAAAAAAAAACATATAATGTAGTATTACTGATAGTATTTATTGGCTTTATTATATTTTTGAACGGGTGTTTGCTTGGAATAATTAAAATTTTTAGTCATTTATTAATAATAATTGATGTCGTTAACTTATTTATTATGGCACACCAGAGTAAAATATGATATTTTTTTAAATTATTTTACATACTAGTATAAATTGTTATATATTTTGTTTTTATGTTTACAGATCTTAGAAGAGCGTGCCAATGATTTATCACAAGCATTGGCAGAAGAAGAAGAGAAGGCTAAGCATTTGAGTAAATTGAAGGCCAAGCAAGAGTCGGCCATCGCTGAATTGGAAGAGAAATTAATTAAGGTAATTACATAGGGAATTAGATATGAATGTATTAGATAAAAGAACTTGCCTAATTTTAAATAAGTGTTAAGAAAAATCAAGATTGACAAATATATAGAAACAAAAGTATATAAATATATTATAAAAAAATGTCTATAATATGCAATGTATAGGGATTTGGTTACTTTTATTATTTGAAATTTCTTTGTAATTAAATTTAAAAGTTTTATATAATAACAGTCTAAATAAGTATCAGAAACATTATGTTTTACATGTAAATTTTTTGAACCCAGGACCACCAATTACGACAAGAAGCCGACAGAGCTAAAAGGAAGTTAGAAACAGAATTACAAGACGTTAAAGAACAACTCTCCGAAAGGAAAGCACAAGTGGAAGAATTGCAGATTGTTTTAAGTAAGTTTGTGTAATATTTTCTTTTTATAATTGTGTATAATTTACATTATTAACATTGAATTGGCTGTTACGGTTATTGAGTCCGTAATAGCGGAGATAGAGAGAAATCTAGAGCCAAAAAATTAAATCTTTAATACTATTTTTTTTATCAAACAGCAAAACGCGAAGAAGAACTAGCATCAGCAATGACTCGAGTGGACGAAGAAAGTGCTGGTCGAGCTGCCGCTCAGAAAGCTGCAAGGGAAGCAGAAGCCGCTTTGGCAGAAGCTCACGAAGACCTGGACGTTGAGAGAGCAGCTCGTACTAAGGCTGAAAAACTGAGGAGAGATCTGAACGAAGAATTGGAGGCGTTGAAGAGTGAACTCCTGGACTCGTTGGATACTACGGCTGGTATGGGTTTGATTTTTGTATATTAACAGTACGCTTACATGCGGTTCAATCGCTTAAATTAGTTGTTATATTATAGCCAAATTGCGATTTGGTTAGGCTTAGTTACTATAAAGTTTTATCTAAATCCGTTTAATAACTCCATCCTCACAAGTTTTCACATTTATAATATTACTATGAATTAGCAGGATAGGATAATCCCAAGGTCTAAGATCCCGAGATTAGGTTTCCTTCTGCATTAGATATGTATGTAGTCAGGTAGAGTAAGCTGGATCTTTAGATATTAAAAAGTAAAGTAAATAATTTGAAAAAAGAAACATAAATAAGAACTCGCTTTTGTAAAAAAAAATACTATAAAAAAAACTAAAAAAAATAATAATTAAGAATAATAATTCCGTCCTTCCTTCCTTTTTATATTTTGCAACATTGTAAATTTATTATAAAAAGGTTTTGAACAAAAGTATTCGTAATGTATTGGGGATTTCGAAAAATGAATGATGTTGAATCAAAAAAAAAATAAGATTATACTACTGTATTATTCATATATCGCATCCGAAGAATAAGGTCCTATTAGCAAATAAAATGTATCTTTGCAAATAAGACATTATTGTTCAGATAAGTCGATATATTTATAATTTATATTTACATACTAATTTCACATAATATTTTCCACCAGCCCAACAAGAGTTAAGATCGAAACGCGAACAAGAGGTGGCAGTATTAAAACGTAGTCTAGAAGAAGAATCCTCGTCCCATGAATCAGCACTCGCAGACCAGAGGCACAAGCACTCCCAGGAGCTCCAACTCCTGAATGAACAGCATGATCAACTCAAAAAGGCTAAGGCTGGTAAGTCGATCTGGAGATAGTATTAGCAGCTTAATATATAATAAGAATCGAAATGGTGACTGACTGTATTGATATTACTACAATTTCTTATATATGACTGGGCAGTGCTGACATTACTTACAGCACTGACATTACTCTTATATTTTCGTATATGACTAAACAGACTTAATAATAATTTATTTTGTAAAGTTCCAACTCCTGAATGAACAGCATGATCAGCTGAAGGAGATTTTGAAGCTGGTAAATAGATCCTTGGAATTTATTAAAGGATATAAAAAGAAGAGTGACTGACAGTACTGACAATACTGACCATACAGTAATTTTTAAATATGACTTGTCAACTGATTATTACTGTTACACACCTCCTTTAGAGTTTATTAAAAAAAGTAAGAAAGAATGACTGGTCAGATTTACTGTTTGTGTTACTAGAAGTAGTTTGTGAGAATTATTACTTGATTTTATTCATTAAATATTAATAGATAATTAATATTTCGGTATTTTTGATTAAGTTTATTTTGAACAATTTTTAAAGTTAAAGCCTTAAAGTTTAAATTTAATTATGGTTTGTTATTAAAATTTTAGAATTTAATTAGATAGTATATATTTTTCAAAAAAATATCAACGTTTAAATAATTTGTACTAGTATTAATAGCTATCAAAGTGATGATTAATGTTAAAAGTTAATCACCTAAGAGCCTATAGTAGCCAGATTTTTTTTATTTTATAAAACCTGAAAGTTTCTGTGCACCTACAGCCAACACTGGTAAGTACTATCAGGGAATATGGAGTTTGGATGTTGGTTGCTTTTGCAGTTATTAGGTCACTAAGATGCAAAAAATAGTATCTAACTTTTGTTAAATTATAAAGCTCAATTTTTTTATATTTTCTTGTGAATAATATTAGAAATTACGTTGTCCAATGCCAGACATTTAGCATGGTTTTACGTCCCTGTCAGACGCACCCATATCTTATAAGCTATAAACGCCTTATAACATCTAGCTCTACTGTTTTACTATTGGCTCTGTCTCTATAAGTAACGTCTCTTGGTGCAGTTGTCTTATCAAACAATTTTTTTTCTAAGATATTTTTAATTTATTATATTGGCAATCAATAAAAAGTAGCGATCTAAATTTAAAACTCATATAAATCCGTGTCATATTAAAATGACGCAATTAAATTTTTGAAATATGTCAATTAATCAATCTTTTGTGTGTCGTTTACCAGAAATTTTGTATGTAATTTTGTTTTTTGTATAAAAAAAAATGGCCAATAAAGAGCGCAGACAGAAAAATGTGAAATTTGGCATGTCCAAAGATGATAATTTCGACGTGGAAAATCCGATTTTGCATGAGGAGGGTAATGCGTTCAATTCCACTAGGGATTATTGGCAGCACATGTGCAATGGTACCACTCTGCCCGAGGGCAACAAAGATATGAGCGTTCATAATAGTTGTTAGTATGTTTGATTAGATTTTTGTATTTAAGGGTATACTATTTTTGAACATAGTTTTGTTAAAAAATAAAATTACTCTCCAAGGAATCTTGTCAAATTTCACTTTTCTGCTTCTTCTCGTTTGTGTGTAGGATTTTAGTCCCATGGGCTGCATGCTGCATCCGAGGTATTTTCAGTGGAATTGTCATCTATAAGTTTTGTATTAAATTCAAATTCAAATTCTGAAACGAAAAAAGATTAAATTAGGTACTAAATTATTTGTATTATAAATTATTAGTATATCTTATTTATAAAAAAACTTTTGATAAAAATAAAATTATAATTTTATAAAAGTATGCATCGTATTTCCCATTTTTAATACAAAATTTATTGAAAACCCTCCATTCTTGAATAACAACAGTACTAGAAAAGGCGAAACAAGCGCTGGAAGCGGAAAATGCCGACTTGGCCACGGAGCTGAAGGCGGCCAGCGCCGGCCGCGCCGACGGCGAGCGGCGCCGCAAGCAGGCCGAGGCGCAGCTGCAGGACGTCGCGGCCAAGCTGCAGGACGTGGAGAGGGCCAGGTACTATTTATGTTCACTTTATACACCGTATATGGCAGGGTAGGCAGAGATTGTCAAGCTTCAAAAGTGAGCTGAGTTTCTTTATAGTTTCCGACTGTTTTTTGTAGAATAAAAAGCAAAAACTTACAGTTGGCAGTTGTCTTGTGCCGTGTGATCCCGGCCTAGAATAGATCATCCTGATACTGGTGGTGTCGTAAGAGGCGACTAAAGTACGTGTGGTAGAGTCACGTCGCCAGCAATGGCAGCACGCATGGGCAGACTCGACCGGATCATTACCACCTCCGGCATTTAAAACCGGTGTGAAGTAGTGGCTTTATGCCACTGCGTTTCGCATCAGGTAATGCCAGGCTCCCACCTTACAGGCAGGCAACGCACCTGCAGCTCCTCTGGTGTTGCACGGGGTCGTGGGCGGCGGTAATCACTTACCATCAGGTGACCTGAACGTTCGTTTGCCTTGTCTTTTCCATTAAAAAAAAAAAGTTGGTAATTTATTATTAAAGAAACTAGTATGTACTACTAGTACTAGTATAATATATTTATAATATGAATATTCTAACTTCTAGATCGGAGCTGGCAGACAAATGCGTTCGCCTGCAAAGCGAAGCGGAACAAGCTCTGCAACAGCTGGAGGCGGCCGAGCTCAAGGCGTCAGCTGCAGCTAAGCAAGCTGCGACGGCTGGATCCCAACATCAAGAACTACAGGTATGTATTATATACTGGCGGCCCGAGACTTTATTGTTATATTATAGCCAAATTACACGAAATGTTTGTATGAATTATAGCCTATGTACTATTCTTATTTATAAGCTATTAACGTTTAGTAGTTTTTTGCGTGAATGTGGCAAACAATTATCTATTTTGACACTTGCACTTTTTTATATTATTAAGATTATTGAATTAGATGTAGTGGTAATAAATTTAATGTCAAAAAGTGGCAAAAAATTGGAACTCACCCTAACTTGCACATAATCAACAGGCGCTGCTAGAAGAAGAAACCAAACAGAAGCTGTCCCTTCAGACACGTCTCCGCAACGTGGAACAGCAACTCGAGCAGGCGAGGGACCAACTCGATGAGGAGGAAGAGGCCAAGAAGAATTTGGATAAACAAGTAAAAAACATTCAGTTGACTTGATAACTTCTCCCCTCTCCAAGTCGATTAAAAGACCTTCACTTATTGATGTTTAAAAGTTAAAGTATTAGATATATAACATAAATAAAATGTTGCGTACCTCATATACATAGAAAAAAGCGTGAAACTAAAAAAAAAAGAAATCAATTATTTTACTTAATACTATTGTTTATAATATTATCATTATAAATTAAATAAAAAAAATCATTTAATTATTTTCCAGGTGACAATCCTAACCCAGCAAGTGGCGGATGCTAAAAAGAAAGCAGAAGAAGAATCAGAAGCGGCCGCCATATTGGAAGAGCAGAGAAAGAAATTGGCTAAAGATATCGAGGCGTTGCATTTGCAACTCGATGAAGTTAGACAGGCTAATGATAAATTGGACAAGAGTGAGTTGTTTTTTTTTTTTTATGTATATTTATTTTTGCATGTTAGGGATAAGATTAATATTTAGAAATTTCTGTAGTGTGTTACAGTTTAAATCATTAATAATATTAAATAGTAAATAAATACATGTAAATGTATAATATTTTTTGAATTATTGGCGTAATGAATCCAAAAATTGACATTTTTTTTTGTAAGAGCTCACCCTGTTCCCTAATTTTGGTACTTTAGGAGTACGTAAGCACTTGACAATATATTTTAAAAGTAAACGTTTATTAGTAGGATTTCAATGCATAATAATCACTTACACTTTTAATATTATTATTATAATCAATCAAAAAACTTATTGCATTCTATGGTTGTTCTTTAATACATTTTTATTTAGAATAGAAAAAAATATAAGAAAAATATAAAAAGAAAAGGAGTATGTTATATTATATATTTTTTATTTATTTCAGGCAAGAAGAAAATTCAAGAAGAGTTGGAAGATACCAATATAGAGTTGAGCGCTCAACGCGCCAAGGTCCTCGAACTGGAGAAGAAACAGAAGAACTTTGATAAGGCAAGTTTTTTGTTAATGTGATATATTAAATATTGTTTATATTTGTGAACTAAACTACATTATTGAAAAGAGTTGATTTAATTTTATAGCATTGTATTATATAGAAAGTAATTGTTATTTCTTTAATTATTTTTTTGTATTTTTATAATATAGCTCCAAAGTAACAGAGAAATTGAAATAGAATTAAAAGTCTATTCTAATTTCTCAATCAAAAAAATAATTTATTTTTACACAAATTTTATAAATCCAGATGAAATTTTACTTACACTTCATTTTGTTTTTTTTACACAAAATTCAATAATGGTGATAATTATTTGTTATTTCTAAACGTCAATAAAATAAGAACAAATTATTAATATATGCTGTCTATCCTTTATTTTAGGTGTTATCAGAAGAACGTGCCGTGGCTGAAAGGAATGCGGCCGAACGGGATGCTGCAGAGAGAGATGCTCGTGATAAGGAGACTAGAGTGTTATCACTTACTAGAGATTTGGATATCGCGGCTGAGAAGGTGGGCTTATTTAAGATTTTATTTGTCTTCACGCCGTATATAGCTGATATAGCCCAGATATAGCTGAGTAAGCAGAAGGAACCTAGTGTTAGGATACTCCGTGTTGAGTGAGTGGCGGAACTCAATGCCGCGCTTTGCCTTGTTACCAGAGCTTGTTACCATTGAATTGTTATTTGTAATCAAATAGTTTTTTTAACTGATTTCATATTTTGTTTATTCGTTAGGTTTCAATTATAATGCGTAATCACCTTAATGCAAATCTAATATGGAGGATGTCCCAAGATGGCGGACAAAGCATTTTTCTTGAACCTTAATTTTATATAATGAGTTTGACTAGAAGAATGCAACTATGAATTAATTTTGATTTATCAAATAGTCAATATTGACACGACGGAAATAATAATGGTTTTATTTTTATTTATTTGAAAAATTTGTTTTAAATAATATTAAGCAAAGTGTTGAAACGTCGGGCTTCCAGAAATGTATAATACTAAATATATACGCGATTAATCCGGTTAAATAGTTTCATTTGAATTGAGTAATAATCGTGAAAATATAATAATTTATTAAATAAGATAATAAGGTAATAAGTACGTAAATAAGATTGTATATATAACATCGATTTCTCTTAAATAAATTTTTAAATTATAATTGTGACATTGATTTTCTACTAGACTTTTTTTTTTATCAACAATTAAAGTCTCAAAACGCATTTTCTGTATAAAAGTAATATTTTTCAAATCCTTATTAACATTATATACTCATTTTACCAACAGGTCGAAGAACTGGAGCGTTCCAAACGTCTCCTCCAGTCTGAACTGGACGAATTGGCCAACACTCAAGGTACAGCGGACAAGAACGTCCACGAACTAGAGAAAGCCAAGCGAGCCCTGGAGTCACAGCTAGCTGAGCTCAAAGCGCAAAACGAGGAGATAGAAGATGACCTCCAGTTGACGGAAGACGCCAAGTTGCGGTTGGAGGTTAACATGCAGGCGATGAGGGCGCAGTTTGAGAGGGATTTGCAGGTTTGTTTTGTGTTTTTGGGAGTTTCGTATTGGGTGGTATAGTCCAAATTTTGGATGAAAAAACTATCTACACTTATAATAAAATTATAACTGAACCCTTTCTGTGCATGGAAGATATATTAGAATATAATATAATATAAAATATTTTATTTCTTTGTCAGTGCGTGTTCATGCACGCTAATCTCTGAATCAACGTACCAGTTTAAATATAGTTTCACTATTCCTTTAATAATTTATAATAATTAAAATATTATAACAATCATAATATTCCTATTATATAGCAATAATTTTCCCCAAACTCCAGGCTAAAGAAGAAGCTGGCGAGGAGAAACGTCGTGGCATCGTCAAACAGCTGCGCGAGCTAGAAGGGGAGCTGGAAGAGGAGAGGAAGCAGCGCGCCGCCGCCGCGGCCACCCGCAAGAAGCTGGAGGCCGACTTGAAGGATGCCGAACAGGCGTTGCATCTTGCTAATAAGGTATTTTAAATACTAATGTTATGAACCTGCAACTTGTTGGGTTGTAAGTTTATTGGGTCCTATGTACTAATCTCAGGAACTATTGATAATGTACAATTTCATCCATATCTTGGGGATGGCTATAGGCAATAGTATGTCACACTATCTAAGCTATAGGTGGAGTAGTGTTGTAAAAACGAGCAAATGAGATGTTATGTATTATATGTAGGTATAGTACGGTCGACGCTACCTTATGGTCGCCTTGAATGTAGGTTAGGTGTACGAAATAAAAGGAAGACTGTTTGTTAGTTCAACAAATTGAAAAATACTATAAACGGCTACAGCTATTTTAGAACTTGACTAATGTATTATTATTTATACATTATTATATATATATATATATTATTATATTTAGAATTACATTAACATAGATACTACAGCTCTAATTATGATAATGTATAGTGTAAATAAATAGTTAATTTTTCAATGTAGATGAAAAACTTCAACAATTTATATTCACTTTCCCATAGGTCAAAGAAGACGCTGTGAAACAAACAAAGAAACTGACAGCTCAACTCAAAGAAGCGGTCCGCGAGGCCGAAGAGGCCCGCTCCGGCCGTGAGGAGGCCTCCACTTTGGCTCGTGAGGCAGAGCGCCGCGTCAAGGCGCTGGAGGCCGAGGCTCTGCAGCACGCCGAGGAGCTGGCGGCCGTGGACAGGGCGAGGAGGCACGCTGAAGCCGAAAGGGATGATAGGGATGACGAGCTGACCGCGACCGGTGCTAAGGTAGATTAAAGAAGAGTTTTTTTTGCTTCACGCCTTATCTCGTATATAGCACTCTGTTATATGTGGTTATGCGTAACCATGCTATATGCTTCAGGCAACGGAAACTTAGTGTTAAGTTAAACGGAGTATCCTTTTACTAATTTTCGAGACATTGCGTGATGAGTTGTGGAACTAATCGCTGCGCCGGGCTTTGTAAGCAGAATGAAGAATTCAAAGTAGTTAATTTACCCGAGTGGGAATTACAACTGTCTCGTTTGCAATCATCTTTTTGGCAATTTTTTTAAAGAATTATTTTATTAACGTAAATAAATTTTTAGGTCACATTGCTAGTGGATGAGAAGAAACGTCTAGAAGCGAGAATAGCGGCCCTCGAGGAGGATCTCGATGAAGAACAGTCGAACAACGAAATACTTAATGATAGACTTAGAAAGGCACAGGTTGGTTGTTATTTTCATACATTTTGTGAGATAATTAGTAGCAGCCTTGTGCCCCTGCGCCGCGACCTGCCTCTAACTACTGAAAGTGAATTTAATAATAAAAACATATTATTTTCTCATATACATTACTTTTTCCTAAGTTATTACGTATATTTTTCTCTGCTTTTCAAATTAGGCTTATAAGAAGATGATATTAATATGAAAAAACTATAATTATCACAAGACCTTGGTATAGACTTTTAATATAACTAAGAAGTAAAAAAATGTTTAATTGGTTTATTTTCATTCTTAAATGACAATTGAATATAAAAGTGTCATATTTATTTTTTTCTTATATATTTCCAGAACCAAATCGACCAGCTCACAATGGAGCTGGGAACAGAGAAGTCCGCCACTCAGAAACTGGAGAGCGGCAAGCTGGTGCTGGAGAGACAGAACAAGGAGCTGAAGGCTAAGCTGGCTGAACTGGAGACGGCTGGACGGGCTAAGACTAAGGTTGGTGGGGAGTTGAATATTTTATATATACTGCTCTTTTTTTGTAATATTGATGATACTTTTACTGTTTTTTTTTATTCTTGTTTAGAAAAGATAAATAAAATAAATCAGCTTCACGCTGTATCCCACATGTAGCAGAGTAGACGGAGAGAGCCTAGTATTAAGACATTCACTCCACTTCCCACTTTCCTCCGAATTCTGGAGTCATTGAGTGTTGAGTGGCGGAGAGTGGAAATGAAAATACGAACTTTCCTCGATTGGGAATCGAATCCACAACCTGTTGCGTTTACAGTTACTCGGTCCTTGCACCCCGACTGGCCTCATTAAAATGTCTTATAATTAATAATTATATATTATATATATTATATATATTATATATTTATATTATACTATAAAAATATCTAATCGTTATGTTACCAGGGTGTCATAACCTCGCTAGAGCTCAAAGTCTCCAACCTGGAGGAGCAATTAGAGGCCGAGTCCCGCGAGCGACTTGCTCAACAGAAAGCTTCTAGGAAACTCGACAAGAAAATGAAGGAACTGGCCCTCCAATTAGATGAGGAACGTCGTCACGCCGATCAGTACAAGGAGCAGATCGAAAAGGTGAGAAGAAGAGAGAGAAGAGAAATATATTTTTTTATACTTTAATACTTTTTTTGTATATAATGTAGCAAAACAGAGAGCGAGTTTTAAGTGTCTTAATTAATAAAACAAAATATTTATTTCTAAATATTATATAATATTTAATATGATTCTCCAGATGAACGCTCGAGTGAAAGCTCTGAAACGCGCAGTGGACGAGGCCGAGGAGGAGGTCCAGCGTGAGAAGGTCGGCAAGCGTAAAGCTCAACGTGAACTGGAGGATCTGCTGGAGACCCACGAGACTCTAGCCAGAGAGTGTTCCAACTTGCGTAACAAGCTTAGGTGAGTGAAAAAATCCTGTCAATTTCGCGTTAAATCCCGCGTACAGCAGAATAGACAGAGACATTTTGGGTCTAGACAACTCCGTTTTCCTTACACTGGCAAAAAATTGAGACTTTGTGCTGATGGGAGTTCTGCTAGAATGGGGAAATGAAAATATAATCTTTCCCCAATATAAGGACCGAACTAACAACCATCACGATGGATCACGGCGCTCTTTATATATATGTGTACGCTGTTTAATGTCGACTAAGTACTTTGACACGGTATTGATTTGGTATTTTGACATAGAATTGATTCTAGTTAATTTTGTCCGATTTTAATTTCATTAAGTTTTTATTTATATTTCTTTTTTTATAAAACTTTATTAATATAGAATAAAACAGAAAAAGCATTTTGTTTAAATTGATAAACAGAATGAGTTTACATTCAACCAGAAAAGTTGGACTTTGTGACACTTACATATTGGATTGGTATAATGTTAGAAAATAAGGTATCTTTTGTTTTTCTATATACAAATATATATTTTTTTCTTCTATTTATATTATAGTCTATGTTTTAAATATGTGCTCCTTAGTAAAAAGGATCTTCCTTATGTATCTATATATATAATAACTTTATTTTCTCCACCTTACACTAACTTGTGGTTGTCCAGGCCCACAGTATCCGATGATAGTGACTAACAATACACCAAGTGTCCCGAGAGAGGTAACTGGTTCGAATTTGTTGGGATTGAGTCAAGTTGTCATCATGCTTTAGTGATATATGAGCTCTGAGTGATTTCTTTTTTTATATTAAATTTTTGTGTTTTTTGTTTATTGTTTAACAGATAATCATATTATTGTTATTTTGTTAGAAGAATATAGGATAAACTTTTAACTTTATTTTTAATTTTGACTTCGTTTTTGGGTGTATGGAAAAAATAATGGCACATGTATAGTTACTATTTCAAAGTCCAATTATTTTTTCTATGTATATTTAATAATTGTTTCTTTATAAGAATTAATCCTTAGTATAATAAATATTTTATTATATGTTCGTATTAGTATTTAACTTGAATGGTAAAAAGAAAAATAACGTAATAATATGATTTAAATAACTGAAAGGCTTTTGTGTCGTCTCTTTTGGGTCTCATTTTCTATCTTCAAACAATTACCAATTAATCAATTAAGTTTCAAATGAAAACCAAAAATAAATGATCTCCCATCATCTTGAAATGATGCATGTTATCAAATTGGCTTGATTAAAAAAAATAAAAAACAATCATTAATGCGCATTATTTCATCATTAATATTCAAATATAATGAATAATTGATCATTACTTAATCCACCGTCCTCCACACATTTCAGGCGGCAAGGCGGTCCCATAGGTCTCTCCGGGGCGACGTCCCGCAGTAAACGATCGTCGCTGGCGCCCGGCGGGGCGGCGTCCGGGGACGAGTCCTTCGACGACGGCACCGACGCCGCTAACTCGCTGGAGTGACGTCACTAGACACGCAGCCGGCCCAACGATGTGACGTGACGTGACGTGACGTTGTACTGTCAGATGGCAATTGATTGTCATGACAATCATAGATATATCATAGTCGATTGATTGTTAATCGATTATGATAGTCAATTATTGGTCATTGTTAATTGATTGCCAAATGATTGTCAAGTGATAATCAAATGGTAGTCAAGTAATAGTCAATTGATTGTCAAATGTCCGACAGATGACGTGACGCCATTGTGATTACGATTATAGCGTTAATCTTGTAATCTTTTTTAATATCTTTTTCTTTTTGTCATTATAACTTTTTTTGTAATCTATTCCATATTTGTTATGAAATATTGTCAAGTGCCAATTTTTAGCTGTATTTTTTTTCTGGTTTGATTTTTAATATTAATTATTAATGCTATAATCGTAATCGAACACATCTAGTGGCCCTTCAGTATGCTGCGTTATTAAAGGCTATAGGTAAACGATTCACTTTGATATTTCGTCATAATTAAAGATATTAAAAATAATTATACAATATGTTATTCTAATATTCTCATGTTCTTTTATAGAAAAAATAAAGTACAAGTAACAAAATTTTGCTTTCAATAATAATATCGACTGAATCGTATATCTACAGCCTTACAATTTTGATGCGGACTAATATTGAAATATTATAATTTTGTTTTGTCCATCTGTCCCGCATCTTTATATTTGTTTTCAATCTATATGTAAGCGAAGTAGGAAGCCTCGTTCTGTATTTACTATCGCCATTGCGTTAACTGTTATATTGTACATTGAACTATTGCGTATCAAGTTAATTTTTCACTGCATATACGATTGTATATACGTAATGAGGTCTTTAATGTCATTATTAATATTTCGTTTTTTTTTTAATTTTTGGATTTTTGCACCGAAATAATAATGAAAGTAATAAAAGTGAATAATAATTCAGAACTGACTGCGCTCATACAATTGGTGCTCATGTTTGATTGCATTTATTGTGATGTAAAAATGATTGAAATGTCGTTTTTTTTTTAATCTTTTCATCTAAAACATTTAATCTTTTTATATATATAGTCTGTAATTTGTCTACGTCTATGTTATTGTCTATAATCTATGGTTTTCAAGTTACATCACGGTACAAAATTTCCGTTTGGTTTTTTCCCCACCAGTATTAATTATTAATCAATTTAATAAATATCGAGACATTCCTGAAAATTTTAAACTTTTTTTTTTAATGAAATGTTTAAAAAATATATTGGTGATAACTATATAGAGAGTATTATTTTTTTTATTTTGGCAAATTGTGTTATTTACTTACGTACATTCACACATTATATTCCAAAGCATTTTGTCGCTGAACTATTGAGACTGCCGCGGTTTTTTTTAACTTTTTGTATCGGGGGTCAAACGGGTCGTGACCCCTGACCCCCTAACCCCATCTTGACCCCCCATTTAGGGTACATTAAATGTAAATATCAGTGAGGTGCCACTGAATGCTTAGTTGCCATAAAGATTTTAATCCTAGTTTAAGTAATGTTAGTTCAGGCTTCGCTATGTATCACACTTACTGGTCTTGGCTCGGCGATGTACTTACCGGATTTGGAAGCAGTTTTCTTTTTTTTTATAGTTTTGGTAATTTTTTTATTTACTAGACTGTGTTTAATAAACACGTTAACGATCATTCGTGTTCGATGTTTTTTTTAATCAGTCGGCTTTAGTAATGTACGCGCTAGCCGCTATTCTATTCTATTTCTATTCTATTCTAGAAGTAATAACTAAGAACTAGTAATAAATTGTGGCCTTGGGTTTCGTACGTCTAACGTGGAAGTGTGGCTTCTATACATTTTATACTATCATAATACCAATATTTTTTACCCCCGAGTCTTGTTATTTGTAATGACCTCTTTTTTTATGAATAATAATATAAAATTAAATGTAAGTATACCATTGATACATATTTTACATAAATATTATATTTAATTATTAACAATATTGATGATTGTAAAATTGGCCATAGGTTGTAACGAGTTGTCGGTTGGTATGCCAATTAAACAATTTTTCATGATTTTTAATATTGAGTGTTTTATTTTAGTGCCTTTGTTCCCTTTTCTAATAATCTTATAAGAATAATAACAACTATATTTTTCTGTGAGGCCAATCGTGGCGCAGCGGCACGAAATGTGACTGTAAAACTGACTGGTAGTGGGTTCGATCCCAACTCGAGGAGATGAAATATTAACTTAAATTTTTCCATTTCTTCGCTCTGGTATCGAGGTTAAGCGCGGCGTTGAGTTCTGCCACTCAACACGCAATGCCGCCAGAATTCGGCAGAAAACTGCAGTATGCGGGATACAGCGTGAAGCTAATAAAAAAAATCTACTTTATTGTTCATATTTAGAGGCGAGGCTGTTATTAGAGATCAATTAAAAAGTATTCTCTAATAGTAACTATGATGATTGCGCAGAGGCTCAAGCGTCTGACTGCAAACGCGACAGGTTATGTGTTCGATTCCCTATCGAAGAAATGATTTTTTTTTATTTTCTTCGCTCTGATATCGACACCAGCCTCGAGTTGCCTCGAGGCAAATTTGTATATTTAAATATACTCAAGGTCTTTGACCGAGGAAAGTGGTATTACCATATTTAAATAAACATGTCTTTAAACAAAATGATTAATATTTCCATATGCTTTATATACTTCCCTCTGATAATGATATAAAGCACGTTGTCGAGTTTGGATACTCAAGAAGCTATGCCTCCGCCTCCGCCAAGCAGTGAAGAACGGAAGCGTCGTAATGGAAACGGAGTATCTATACACTAGTCCCAGGTTCTCTCTGCTTACCCTGCTATGTGCGGGACTAAATATGTGACGCTGCTATCAGTACAAGAGCTGTAGGCCTATTGTCAAAAAGCAGAATAAATTGATTAAGGCCAAGCAAGTGATACACTATCATCTATATATGAACGCTCGACAAACTCAGTTTGTCATCTAAACATAGTTTGTATTTATTTATATAAAAAGAAAGATATTGAGGTCAGTTGTGGCGCAGGAGCACAAAGTGTGACTATAAAACGGATTGGTTGTTCGATCCCCACTCGAGGAGATGACATATTTACCAAAATTTATATTTTCATTTCTTCGCTCTAGTGTCGAGGCAAAGCGCGGCGTTGAGTTCTGCCACTCAACACGCAACGCCTCCAAAATTCGGCAGACAGTGGGGAACGGAGTGTCTTAACACTAGGTTCCCTCTGGTTACCCTGCTGTGTGTGAATACGGCATGAAGCTGATTTATATTTTTTAATAGAAAAATTCAAGGTGGCCATATATTCCAGAATAAAGACTAAGATATTTTTTTTAAGTACATAAATTATCAGTAAAGTAGTCACCGCAAATTTTTAAGCATTTATAATTATAAACTTCTAGGGTTGACAAAAGACAGTAATGTAACTAACATTACTGTAGGAAGAGGAACCCATAATAATATTACTATTATTATGGGTTCCTTTATTAGTACCTTAGATTTGAACACAAATATTTAGCAATCTCAACAATAACATAAGAAAGAATACATTTATCGAATATTATTATATTAGAATCAATTAAATCAAATAAATATTGCTTGTACGTAAGAAAAAACATAAAAAAATGTTTTGGTGTATAATATAAACCGATTTTCCGTAACGTCAGGCACAACCCTAGTCACTATAATCTATAGCTGTTAAGTGTCAATGTCATTCGATAATCATAATTTACAACTTGATTAATATCTATAATGTTAACGAGTTTAAACTAATTTCATAATTAAAGAATAAAAACTTTCTAATTTGATAAAAAATATATATTTATATAGAGTAATTTTAAATCGTACTTATTTCAATTAAAATGTCTGAAGCAATTGACGAATATTTTGATGCGGCGTTAGAACTTGTGAAGAACGCTGGAAACCTTATAACTGAGTTTATGACTGGCTGTAAAGTCTTCGAACATAAGTCTTCAGATATAGATTTAGTGACAGAAATAGATAAAAAGGTGGAAGAAACCTTGATAAATGGACTTTCTAATAAGTTTCCCGAGCATAAGTTCATTGGAGAAGAGTCAGTGGCTGGTGGAGCTAAATGTGTTTTAACTGATGATCCTACCTGGATTATAGATCCTGTTGACGGAACATTAAACTTCATCCATGGCTACCCCAGCAGCTGTATATCGCTTGGCCTTGTCATAAACAAGGAAGCTGTTGCTGGAATAATTTATAATCCTATTATGAATCAGCTTTTTACAGCTAAAAAAGGTAAAGGTGCCTTTTTAAATAGTAGACGCATCCACGTATCACAAGTAAAGGAAGTAAAAGATGCTCTAGTGTCATTTGAAATGGGTACTAGTAGAGACGAAGATAGACAGAAGGTTGTATTAGAAAATGTTAAACTAATTATGACTAAGGCTCAAGGAGGTAGAACAGTGGGATCAGCTGCTTTAAACATGGCGATGGTAGCTTTAGGGGGTTCAGATGTGTATTTTGAATTTGGGATACACGCATGGGATATAGCTGCGGGAGATATAATTGTGCGAGAAGCAGGCGGAGTCTGCATTGATCCAGCAGGAGGTGAATTTGATATTTTATCAAGGAGAGTGTTATGTGCTAGTTCTGTAGAATTAGCTCAAGAATTTGCTGGAATGCTAACCCAGTACTATCCAGAGAGAGATTAAATAAAAAAAATGATCTGGCAAACTGAATTTCATATATGTAAATGTTTGTACTGTACTTAAATGTCTACAAAATGTAGTAAAGAGAGAGCCAGTAGTAAAACAGTAGGACCAGACCTTCATTATTTTGTAAAACCTGAAATTTTCTGTGTGCATACACCCAACACTGGTAAGTACTATCAGGGAATATGGAGTTTGGGTGTTGGTTGCTTTGGCAGATATTAGGTAACTATGATGCAAAAAATTGTACGAAACTTTTGTTAAATATAAAATTCATTTTTTTATATTTTCTTGGAAATAATGTTAGTAATGACATTCCTAGACTCTTACCATGGTTTTAACCCCCTGACAGACACTGCTGCTAAATTACAAGTGCCTATGAATCTAATGTTTTTCAGTGTAAAAAATATTTGTTCCTAATATTCTCTGAGTGCTTATAGCTTTTAGGATTTGGGGGTGTCTGGCTGGGAGCTATAACCAGACAAAGTGTCTGACAATGGACAATGTCATTTCTTATATTAATACCAAGTACCAAGAAAATGAAAATGATAATTTAATGAAAAATAGATACTACTTTTTGCATCTTACTTACCTAATAACTGCCAAAGTAACCAACACCTAAACTCCATATTTCCTAAATACTTACCAGTGTTAGGTGTATATGCACAGAAACTTTCCAGCTTTATAAAACAAAAAGGTCTGGCTACTATGGGCTCTTGGGTGATAGGAATTATTAGTTGTTATTTTATATTAAAATGTTCTATTTGATAGAGTTTATTTCCTTATACCAAGTAATTTATGAAATATATTCATATTGATGTTGTCATATAATATTCTGGTCATATTTTTAATTTAAGTTTTACTGCCTTGTGTAATGTAATGTGTTAATGCAATAACTATTAGCTAATTATTCTCAGGAAAAAATAACTGTTCTACACTTTCCAACCATAAAGAAAACAGCTATATTTTCAAAAAACTTATGTTGAAATATTTTATTTACTTAAATTTATATTTTCCATTTCTTCGCTCTGGTGGCTCCAGAATACAGCAGAAAGTGGAGAACGAAGTGTCTTAATACTAGGTCCCCTCTGCCTACCCTGCCGTGTGCGGGATACAGCGAGAAGCTGATTTTATGTTGAAATTTTAGTACATTTTCTAATAATATCTTTCTTAGTGACAGTCAAATAGAAACTATGATGATTGTTCATTTATAAAATGATGTAATAAATATTATGTAATGAATGTGAACCTCTAAATTGTACTTTATCTCATAATAAATGAGATAAAGCACAATTTAGAATTTTTAAGACAAATTATTATGATTAAATAATAAAAATTTTTTATATCCACTTAGTGACAATTTCAACTTATTTATTGGAAAAATAAAAAATACATTATTGACATTTTGAGTATTTTTTTATTATTATCATTAATTACATTTAGGAATAATTTTGCTTTGTTGTTACAGCCATATGTTACAGAATTGTAAACTTAAAATAAATAATTATATTATATGTATTTCAAAGTGTTATTTCTTGCTTACATTTATTTTCGGTGGTTTTTTCTTTATTTTAGTATATAATTTTTTAATTTTCAAGTTAGGTAGTTAAGAAGCAGTCCAAAGAGAAATATTAGTAGTTTTTATTAGCTACACTTTTTTCAGTCATTGTGTAAAATTATACCATTATACTTAAATATATTCAAAATATTTTTCCTTCAACTAAATATAATTTAAGTTTATCTATAAAATATATTCCTAACATACTTTTTCTTTGAAAGTTATTTATTCAATTTTAGTCATTTCTTTCAGTAACTCATCAAATAGTCATAAGTTAAGTCACAAGTCAAGAGAAGAGTCAATCATTTCTATGACTTAAATAATATAGTAAAAAATAGAGCAACCTTTCAGTCATGTCACATAGAGTCAAAGTTTTATTTGTAAAAAGTAATCAAGTCGTCATCGTCATATTACTTAAATATAGTAAATTAAGAAAAATAAGTTGTTTTCGTCAGATTATTATTACATAATTTATATTTATAATTTAGTAAGTGTTAAAACGTCGTTTTGTCAATCTCATTAATTTAATTAGGCCAATATGTATTGGTCACTGTCATGTTACACAGTCACAGTTTACCCTGTAATTTTGAACCCTAGAGGAGCTACTGCGGAAGGGTCCTGGAGATCCTCCTGCAACTTAACGAGGCTGCGGGAAACCAAGCAGAAACCCCGGGAAACTGTAGGGGATGTGGCCCTGCAATAAGCAGATCTTTCAATGGGTTGTCGTAGTAGTATACGCGAACGATCCTGCGATGTCACATTTTGGTGGAGAGGGTTTCCGCTGGATTTAAGTTCGTAGAACACAAATGTCTTAATGTAAGGTCTGCGTATAAGTTGCGTAAGACTTAACACTAGGTTCCCTCTGTTTACCCTGCTGTATGTGGGATACAGTGTGAAGCTGGTTTTTAAAGTATTAATTTATAATTACTCAACTCAACTCATATTTTTCTCCAGTGAAATTAAATCAATCAAGTCAGTGAAAGTCAATAATGTCTTTGATATATAAATCATAGATAGTTGTTCAGTTAATATTTAAGTCCATAGCAACAATCCAAAAAATGTCCAAAGTTACTATTTATTTCAGTTGTCTATAAATCTTTTAAGTGTACTTATTAATTGTTAATGTTTTTTTTAAATCATTAATAATTCATTTGTATTACATTCTACTTTAGGCCAAATCTTTGTCTTTAAGTCATAAATTTCATAAGTCTCACACAATAATGTTTTTAGTCAAATTCTTCAAAGATAAATAGTGATTAGTCGTAAATACGTAAGTCGTATTTTAATTTTATAAAGTAAAGTCAGTTTAGGTCCTTTTTTATTCTTTAGTGCAGATATTTAACAGATAATTAAGTTTTTATTATTCAAAAATATCACACTGCTTTGTCAACTCTAACAATTCAGTCATCGAATTTAGTCAGTTTACATAAATAACCTAAATTAATTAGTCTTGTCAGCATCATACTTAACATTACAGTCATCCAGTTAAAATAAAGTTTCATGTTCTGCAGTCAGTCTACTGTCAATGGTCAGTCATTCAGTGTCAACAGTCAGTCATTCAGTGTCAACAGTCAGTCATTCGGTGTCAACAGTCAGTCATTCAGTGTCAACAGTCAGAAATTCAGTGTAGTGTCAACAGTCAGTGATTCAGTGTCACCAGTCAGTGATTTAACGTTAATAGTCAGTCATTCAGTGTCAGTACAGTTCTTAGTTTATGGCGTTTCAAGCATGCCAGTTGAGCACTAATCACTTCTCCAATGATATTCAGTGTCAAGAGTCAGTGATTCAATGTCAGTCAATTTTTCAGTGTCCACTATCAGTCATATCCACGTCAGCTTACGTCATTCTCATACATTTTTTTTATTATATTGTGTCATGTCAATCAATGTTAGTAATGTAGCATGTCAGTCATGAATTGAAGAATTTTTCGTTTGTAAAATATGGTCAGTCAAATTAATTTCTCAGTCAAGTCTATCTATATATAAGCACCAAAATCTATGTTATTATTATAAATTAGCAACTAATTTGACACTTTTTAGTGTTCCTTCTAGAGTCATAATTGTTGCATTTTCTAACTGTTTCTATATATATCAATTTAAAAATTGAATTTACTATGTAAAATTCTTAATTAATTTTTATTAAACTACGATCTTCCTGGTCTTCGTCTAATAGAAAATCCAAAAGGTCTTGGTATCTCTCTAAGTGCGTAAGGATCAGCACTTATAGCAGGCATCTTTGGAAGTTCTAAAGCGCTGTCTTCTTTCTCTTCGTACACCGCCCATTGAGATGCACTGAAATTATTTATTTAAATGATTTACATGTGGCGCAGCGGCACGAAGTGTGACTGTAAAACCGACTAGTTGTGGGTTCGATCCCCACTCGAGGAGATGAAATATTAATTTAAATTTATATTTCTATTTCTTCGCTCTGGTGTCAAGGCTAAGCGCGGCGTTGAGTTCTGCCACTCAACACGCAATGCCTCCGGAATTCGGCAGAAAGTGGGGAAAGGAGTCTTAACACTAGATTCCCTCTGCCTACCCTGCTGTGTGCGGGATACAGCGTGAAGCTAATTTTTAATTGAAACTTGTATATATAAGGTTATTGATTACTATATTTTACTTAAAATTAATGTATTATTTTACAAAAAATCTAACGATTTGCATGCACAACTCTACTTACTTGCTCTCACTCGGTATTATTTCAAAGTTGACTAATGGTGTTTTAACAGAGGATGGTCTTAATTTTGCTCTGTTTCTATTAACAGCCTTTTCAGAAGATATTTTATGATTTCCAGACCTTTCTTCAATGCCCACGTCATGGCGCGTACCAGTGTCACTTGTATTGTCATTTTTGTCAGAGTCATCAGTCATAAGTGTGGGTTCATTTTTATTTCTGTCATTGTCTTTGTGACTATTGTCAGGATATTTTCGTAAAACATTGTGAATAAAGTAGTATTTGTCTTTAGTTCCTGTCTGGTCGTCGTTTCGTCTCGTCGGTCTGTGTAATGTGTACGGTTTCGTCGCTGTGTCGTAAATCAGAAATGTTGAGAGCTTAGTATTACTAGGTTCATCAGTAGGGTCAGAATTCTCGTTTGCAGTAGACAAATTTTTGGTCATGCCGTGTTTTCTACTACTACCATCCTTATTTTCGTCATTGTCAATGTTAGTGGTGTTGCCTCTGTAAGTACCTACATAGCCGAAAGTCAGTAGTTTGTAAATATTTTCAGTCGTTGCGTCAATATTGTCAATTTCAGTCGGTTTGTCAGTCACAAATTTTAGTCGGTCAGTTATGATAGACGTTTCAGTAGATAATTTTTGACTAAATAATTCTTCATTAGACCGAGCAGAAGACTGAGGGCTCTCAGTTACCGGCTTACTGTCACGCGATTCAAAGTCTTCGTCATCTCTATTGTAATATGGTCTGTTTGGTCGTCTGTAAGTATCGTCATAACTCTGATAAGTCACTTTAACCACGTCTCTGTCATAGTTTCGTCTTGTAGTCTTTCGCCAAGATTGAGTTGGTCGCGGAACATAATTTATTAGGTAAGTATATTTGTCTATATTTTCTGTCACAGATATATAAGGTCTACTTGGTCTTTTGTTGGGCAAATTGTTGATTACTACGGATTGTGCGCTTTGAACTTCATCATAATAGTCAGTATACTGTCGAGTTGGATTATATACAGGGGCAATGTTGCTGAAACGCCTGGTCTTATTTTTAAAATCAAGTTTGTCGTCTATGGTCATTACAGTATGAGTTTTGATATGGTCAGTTGTATTATTCAGGTCACTCTTAGAGTCAGTCAAGTCAGTCACATTTAGTTTAACATTTAACTTTTGTGGTTTATCTGTATTGTCAGAAGCTAATTGATTTTTCACAGATTTCTTAGTAGTCAAAGGTTTGGCTGTAGTAGATTTTCTTTTAGGTTTTGTTGTGGAACGTAGGGACATGTTTTCGTCGCGTTTCTTAACATCATTATTGGAATCTGAGTTAATTTCAGTCCAAGGTGACAAATCGAAGTTATTGAGCAAACCATTGCGACAGGAAATTCTTCCATTTTCCGTGTTATCAGATGAAAGAAAGACGAACGGTTGGACATTGTCAATGGAGTCTAATGTTCTACAAAGCACTTGAGCTAACGATATTCTCCGTATTTGTTGCAATTGTGCTGGTGTAAATGAACACTCTAGTCCGCCGTTTTCATACCTTTAAAAATAAAAATATATATATATTAATGTTACAGTTGTTTGAGGCCAGTCGTGGCGCAGGGCCACAAAGTGTGACTGTAAAACCGACTGGTTGTGGGTTTTATCCCCACTCGATGAGATGAAATATTTACTTAAATTTATATTTCCATTTTCTTCACTATGGCGTCGAGGACAAGCACGGCGTTGAGTTCTGCCACTCAACACGCAGTGCCTCCAGAATTCGGCAAAAAATGGGGAACAAAGTGTCTTAACACTAGGTTCCATCTGCCTATCCTGCTGTGTGCGGGATACAGCGTGAAGCTGACAGTTCTTTTTATATTGACAAATAATTCTATGATATCATCTGACTGTAAACACGCTGGTTGTGGCTCCGATTCCCAATAATATGATGATTAAAATTAAGAGTCTTCATTCTGGTATCTATAAAGCCTAGCATTGAGTTCCGTCACTCGTCACATTAAGTCTCGAAAAGTGAAACGAGTGTATTAACTCTTAACACTAGGTTCCCTCTGCCCTGCTATGTGGCTTGTGGAGAAAAGCGTTTAAACTGTTTCTATAGAATAATGTTTTTTTATTAAGTAAGTATTTATGAATGTTACTTACCAAAATCTATCACCTTTTCGTAAATTAGAGAATTGCTGCGCGATTATACAAGCGAACGTCGGTCCCACTAGACCCCCCACTACGGGTCGCTCCGCCATACCTCCAGTGAACAAATCAATATCATCTACGTGCCTGCAATAAAACGTGAAATGTATTAGAACTAGTAATATCGATATATTTTCAAAATCAGTAAACAAAAATTGAGGCATAACTAAACCGACCACAGATGTAATAATATATAAATAATGATGTAATAATATATGATGTAATTTATTGGATATGGATTTTTAAATAACCGTTGTGGTAAAATGGTTGTGAGTTCGATTTTCCCTTCGGATAATGACTTATTTTTATTTCTTCGAATTGGTAACAAGACAAAGCACAACGTTAAATTCCATTATTCATTACACAAGATCTCGAAACTTGGAAAACTTTTTAATACTAATACTAGGTTCCCTCTGCTTTCCCAGCTATGTGCGTCATACAGAGCGTAATGCAAAGAAAAAAATAACTACCGATATAAAACTTTCAATTTTCTAACAACCCTTGCCGGCATAACTCTCATTAGATCTTCGAAACCACTTATTGTTGTTAAACCACAAGGTTCCCTCCAAGCTGTGTACGGTGGGACCCCATGATCTCTGCCTCGTTGTATGTTAATAGCTGCCAAATCCATGCCGAAAGGCACATGAGGAGTTTGGAAAAGATGGTTAGTCAGTTCTTCAGTAATGAATTCGTCTCGTTTCTGAATTGGCTGGTTCACCATGCCTAAGAGAAGGCGGTCGACGGCCCCCATACTCCAGATGTTGGATGGGTTGATCAGTTCGTCGTGGAGAGAGACATCTGTAGAGATTAAGTTTGTGTTAAATTAAATTATATATAAACTGTTTTAGAAAAAGTAGAAATATGTGAACGTAATGAGATTAGAAGATGGGCTTCTTAAATACTGCCCAAGTATTTGAAAACACCCTAAAAAGGGTATTGCAGGATAATCTTGAGAAAACTGCACAGGCTTTTAATTAAGTGATTTTAACCATGATTTTGTTGTTTTTATCCAGATTAACAACACACCAATTATTTGCCTTTAATAGTTACAGTAAAGGAGCTATGCAGAAAGATTGAGGCCAGTCGTGGCGCAGGGACACACAGTATGCGTGTAAATCGACGTATCGTGGGTTCGATCCCCACTCGAGGAGATGAAATATTTATTTACATTTATATTTTTATTTCTCTGCTCTGGTGTCGAAGCAAAGCGCGGCGTTGAGTGCCGCCACTCTACACGCAATGCCTCCAGAATTTGGCGGAAAGTGGGGAACGGAGTGTCTTAACACTAGGTTCCCTCTGCCTACCCTGCTTTGTGCGGGATACAGCGTGAAGCTGAAAAAAAAGGAGCTATAAAGACTACAACCATTCACGTAAAAGTGAATTCGGTATGTATTGAAGATTGAACATCAGAACTTTATGACATTTAAACTAAACGTGACTAACTAGTAATTCAAGTAACTATTTCTATATTAATTTTCATTCCCTAAAACACAATGAATCAGTAAAAAGACAAAGAAATATTATTAATATTAAATTATTCTATTACTTACTATTATTAATAGGCCGATGGAATCTATCAAAGCGGACCATAGAAGGTTGTACGAGACTATGTCCAAATCGGAAGGCGGCTGAACCAAATGAGCTGGCGGGACTGGCGTTCGTCTTTGGATTATACCCGCGGTAATAACCCTTCTGTTGCAGCTCCAGCTCGAAGAGTCTCATTACTTCTGAACCTGTGAAAATTAAATATTATTTATCCAAAAAAAACTTATTTCAAATTCTCGCTTTTTCCTGTATAGCAGGGTAGGTAGAGGAAACATAGTGATAAGACACTCTTTTTTCTGCTTTCGTGACATTGTTTGTCTTTCAGCACTAAAGAAAGTTTATTATAATCATTCCCGAAGTGGGGATTGAACCCGTAGCTTCTTGTCATCTCATACATTGCTTATTGAAATAGGCTTTTGCACGTACTTTTGTATCCGATCCATATTTTGAAAATGAAAATAATTCATTCCCTCGAATGAGAATCGCACCCAGAACCACCACGTTTACAGATAGACGTAGTGCCTTTGCGTCACGATAGTTCCATAAAAATAAATAAATCAGCTTTACGCTGTATCCCGCACACAGCAGGCAGAGGGAACCTAGTGTTAAGACACTCCATTCCCCACTTTCTGCCGAATTTGGAGGCATTGCGTGTTGAATGGCAAAACTCAACGCCGCGCTTGGATAGTTTCATGTTTTTTATTTGTTTACTTTTTTAGCTTCACGTTGTCCCGCACATAGAAGGGTGTGCAAAGAAAACCAGGTGCCCTAGATACTTCTGTCTATAAATTTTTCGTCTCATCCTGGATTCATTGCGTGATGAGTGGCGGAACTTAACGCCGCTCTTTATCACCCCATGTTGATTACTAATGTAATATTAAAATGAGTATTACCTAAGACAATTGGCAGAAATTCTCGGTAAGTAATATGTTGAATCATTGCGCCGATTATTTTACGTGTTTCTTGATAGATCTTCTCATCGCTCCAGTGTGGGTTCAAATGAGTTAGCTCCTGCGCCATTCTAAAAGAAAAAAAATATTGAAAAAAAAAATATTGAAGAAATTTAATACTTTCAATACCATATAAGCAAAATGCGGATTCTTTTTTTTATTTTTATATAGAATTGTTAAGCGTTTCCCAGAATACACATACAATAGACATGTCGAATCTATAAAGATTCTATTTTACTATTACTATTTGGCTACTCAGTCCGCTCGTCGGCCGAATGTAGAGCTTCGAGTCCCGTAGGGGACGTGCTTACCGCCGTCGGCAATCTCACAGGCTACTACATAGTACTTGCAGTTTTTCAGGGACAGCGTACCCACTATCCTACCTACCCGGTGCCGCTTTTAAAAGCTAGTATTGCTAACAACATTAGCATCAAACTCGAAAAATAATGTAGTCACGGAAACCCTTAAAAATTCTCTGAACCTTCTATTCCTGTATCACAAAATGCAGTAGGAGACGAGGAAAAAATCATTA
Source organism: Heliconius erato x Heliconius himera (assembly GCA_013421005.1). Lineage (NCBI taxonomy): Eukaryota > Metazoa > Arthropoda > Insecta > Lepidoptera > Nymphalidae > Heliconius > Heliconius erato x Heliconius himera. The sequence continues at coordinate 55,509 of JAATLQ010037068.1, read as the reverse complement.
CCTTTATTTAGCTCCCACTATAGCATGATACATATATACCAGGATAGGCTGAGGAAATCTAGTATCTGTCAATTTTTTAAACATTTTATCGTTGAATGAAAATCCACTTTACGCATTGTCATATATTCCATTCATTATACCAGGACCAGTGGGGAACGGAGTGTCTTAACACTAGATTCCCTCTGCCTACCGTGCTATGTGCAGAATATAGCGTGAAGCTAAAAAAAATATACCAGGGCGAGGAAATGAAATAAATTATTGAAATAGGCTAACAGATAGCCCCAAAAAATAGTAATACCTATTATGCTGCCTCAGCCATATAATATGAGCGGCGACGAGCCCTGGGTGTTCATTTACCCTGCCGTCTCCAGACTTAAAGCAATCAGTGGACACAGCTCCTCCGCGACAAAGCTCATCCCGGTCTGGAGGTAGGAGGGGACGGCGTTGTTGCACTCTGCCGTATTGTAGCATACCTGGATTATTAGTTTGTTTTATTTATTTTGTAAGCCTAAAAAGCCATTAGGTTCCCTTTGCCTACTAAATAAATAATAATTTTTTTTGCCTTTGCCTACGAAATATGTTAGTCCAATATTATCTACTGTTTTTGCATCCTCTTAATCATATTTAACCTTTACTTTCATCATGATTCATAACAGTGTTTAAATTGGCAGTTTATGCTTTTCCTACTACAGAGTAGACTAAGGAAATCTAGTTTTAGGTCACCCCAATCACGATTTTCTGTTCAATTTTCGAAACATTGTGTGTTGAGCGGCGAAACTTAATACCGCAAATTGTCTTCCAGAGGGACATCAAATTAAATAAATAAACAAATCAGCTTCACGCTCTATCCCGCACACTGCAGGGTAGGCAGAGGGAACCTAGTGTGTTAAGACACTCCGTTCCCCACTTTCTGCCGAGGCATTGCGTGTTGAGTGGTAGAATTCAACGCCGCGTTAGTCCTCGATACCAGAGCGAAGAAATGGAAATATAAATTTAAGTAAATATTTCATCTGCTCGAGTGGGGATCGAACCCACAACCAGTCGGTTTTACAGTCACATTTTGTGCCCCTGCGCCACGACTGGCTTCAAAGCTGACATCAAATTAATTTTAATATAATTTTTCTCTCACGTGTGGATTGAACCCACAACCGCCTCTAGTCAGACGCTGTCACACTGCGTCACGTAGACTTTCTATAAAGAAGGTCTACATTAGTATACTAATTTTAAGCAAACATATGGCTTACCATTCCTAAATAGCCTCAGCTTGTCAGACTGCCTCGCAGAGCTAGCGTATAACGGAGATCCATCAATATACGCGGAGACTTGGTTGAACTGTTCTCTCCAGCCCAAAGCGCAGTCATCGCGAGGAGCTGGAGAAGATCGGATAAACTCCAAGCACCTCACACCTCGAGGACCATAGAAGGCATCTGATGGTGGAACAGCAATCGGCATGCATTCTGGGTGCTGCAATTGTTTTTATGAACTTTAGTTATATTTTTAGAATGTCTTCGCAGCTTGATGAGAACGTATAACTTAGTGGTTCAGAGCACTTGGACGGTAAACAAGGAGGAAGTTTTTTTTAAAAAGTACGCTTATTTTTCTTCCAAAATTACGGAATAACAGTTTAATAATATTAAAAATATTGTTATTTATATGCCAGTTTGTTTTGCTCTTGTTAGTGGTGATTATTGATTCTAAAAATATATGTATGTAGTAGTTTTAGTTGTTTTATTTACATTAAAAAAAAGTATATACTGACCATAAACTCTCTCGGCATAAAATCTCTTCCCCCTTCCTTACAGCATCTCGGCACAGAGCCATTGAAGCCCCTGGACTGCGATGAAGACGTTACATCATGATCTAAGAACTGCCCCCATTGCATTAGCAGATGGGTAATACCAGTATTTTCAGAGTTCCTATCTTCATGTATTAGAGCACTGACTTCCCTGGCTGATGGCAGAGTGTTTCCGAAGATGGACTTCCTTGGAGCTTGGATACCATCTGAGTAAACTGGTTGTAAGAAACGTTGGACAGGCGTCATGGTGGCTCCCCATCGTGGACGGCTCAGGTTGTTGCAAGTGCCGTCGTGCGTGCGATATCTGGGGATTAGTAGGCGATATTAATAATAATAATAATAGCTTTATTTCAACCACAACATTAAGAAAGAAAGTACAATAAATGAAGCCGTTTGTACATTAACATGTTGTGGGTTGCTGGTGCCTGTGATAGGTACGAAACCCGTTATTGTTTATATTATATGAGATTTATATATAATATTTAAAATTAAAATTTGTTGAAAATTTAAATATCAAAAACTTTGGTGTAAGTGTCGATTTATTTTTATTTTCCTCACTTTTCGACCAATTGAAACATTGCATGTTGAATAGCGGACTCAACACCGCGAATTGTCTTGTTACTAGAGCGAGAAAATATAAATATTGCACTCCCCCGAGTCGGAATCGATCCTACAACTGCCATATGTTGCTGCCACAATGTTTAAGATTGAGAGATGAACCCTTAACTATCACTACTACTATACACACTACATGATACACAGATCGTACCGTTTAGAGGCTGGTGGACATTTAGGCGGTCCTCTGAGAGGACATTGTTCTAAGAGAGAGGACTGACGAAGCGCACTCGCATCAGGAAATTGGCTCTCTTCTGTGCGACTCTCCAAGCTTTCTCCATTTTCACTGTTAAAGAAAAGAAAAAGATATAAATTTATCACTAAGTACGAGTCGACCTATTAAGCAATTTTTGAGGAGAGCCTAAGAACGTAAAAAATGTCTTTAAAAAACCATGAGTGCAAATGTTTTAGCAGATTTTTTTTCACAATTTCGAAAATTGAATTCTATTCTAAAACATAGAAAATAAAATAAAGGTTATTATTATTACTTATTTAGAAAACATATACTATGTACGTACTTAGTAGTCAGGGCACCTGGTCGGTCTCCAGGAGGCGCCGGTTCGAATCCTGCTACGTTCAAATTTTTATACGTTGTCTAAATAAATATTTTTCTTTCTTAAGTGTGGAATTACACTTTAAAAATGTAAAAAAAAAGGTTATTTGGAGTGTAAGTATACACTCTTAGCCGACGATGTGTCTGACTCATTCCTAAGAGTCGTAGAGAGAGAGGAGAGATAATTATCAACTTTATCTTTTCCTATACATATAATAAACTCTATATTTTTGAACAATATGTTAATTCTGTCTAAAGTAATTCTTAACTCAGTATTTACGAAGTACTTATATATTTTTTTGCTTCACGCTGTATACCGCCGATACCAGAGCAGACATTGGGAACCTGGGAACCTATTGTTGATACGCTCTGTTCCGATTAAAACACTTCTCACTTTCTCCACTTTTCACTGAATTCTGGAGGCATTGTGTGTTGAGTGACGGAACTCAACCCCGCGCTTTTCATCGTTACCAAAGCGTAGTACACGACATACCTATATTATGTAAATTTTATTCATATATTGTGTTTAGAGATGTATTTATTTATAATATGGTAATAACACTTTCTCAAGTCAAAGACCTTGAGTATATTTAAATAAATAAATTTAACTTTCGTTTAAAGTAAGCTTTCTTGTCTCACGTATGTATGTACAAGCGTCTGGCAACGCGTGTGTCCCGAATTTGTCCCGATTTTACCGGGATGTCCCGTTTTTAGGCCAAAAATTAAACGTCCCGATGTGACTGTCCCGAGTCCCGCTTTTCACGGATTATTCCACGTACTGTGAAAATGTTATTATTACTATTATATTTTTATTACTTTAAGGTTTTAATTAGTTACTAATAATTTTATAAAAATATAAATAAGTATATTCGTAGTGTACGTATAATTTTTCTGAAAAGTTAACTGCCTAGCTTATATGGTAAACCAAAAAAAATAAAGTTTAAATGTAGAGACGTTTTTCTTTCAAAAATATTTTATATTTATATCTATCATGTCATTAAAAGTTTATTTAAAATTCAAATAAATGGATAAATAGTAAATTAAATCCTTTTTATGTATTTAATGCTTGTTCCACTTCTGGCGAAAGAATTCCGCTTTTTTACCTAAAATGTTTGCAAATGTTCACGCTGGTACATTTCTCTATTAAAAAAAAAACTTACGGTCACTTATGTTATTTATATTTTCCAGGTTCTGATTTAAATACGACGTATTATATGTATATAGGAAGTATTTTTAAATTAATTTGCAAATTTCATACAGAATGGTAAAAAGTTAGATCAGCTTCACGCTGTATCCCACACACAGCAGGGTAGACAGAGGGAACCTAGTGTTAAGACACTCCGTTCCCCACTTTTCTGCCGAAATCTTCAAAAGTTGAGTGGCAGAACTCAACGCCGCGCTTAACCTCGACACCAGAGCGAAGAAATGGAAATATAAATTTAAGTAAATATTTCATCTCCTCGAATGGGGATCGAACCCACAACCAGTCGGTTTTACAGTCACACATCGTGCCGTTGCGCCGCGACTGGCCTCAAAATTTTTTATGGTAAAAAGTTTCCCATTTTCCCGCATATAGTAAATGATCAAGAAACCCAGTATTAAGACACTCCGCCTAATTTTAAGACATTGCGTGTTGTGTTGCGTAACTCAACGCTGCGGGAAAATTGAAATATATTGCCTCTGCGCCACGACGGTCTCATACTAAAAGTATTACGTAATAATATACTGTAATATATATTTTGATTTAATTAACTAATCACTTATTATGCGCGAAGCGGCGCGAAAAGCGAAAGTTTAAATATATGACTCAAGATTACTATTGCAATATGAATATATGATATTTATATTCTTATACTTATAATAAAATCGGTATCTGAACAATGGAAGATTATATCTTCCATTGTTCAGAATCAGCTTCACGCTGTATCCCGCACTCAGCAGGGTAGGCAGAGGGAACCTAGTGCTAACACATTCCGTTCTCAAAAAAAGGAAAGTTTTTATATTAGTGCCATTTAATAACGTAATAAAACCAAAAATATTTTTTGTATGTTTGTCTGAACCTTTGTTCGCGTTTATCTCAGCAACGGCTTAACCGATTTATATATTTTGACAAGCTTCAATTAACATTTTGTGTTTAGTGTAGTGCATTTTATTGCAATCGGATTATAAATAAAAAAGATATACCATTTTAAAAAATATATTGTTTGTTTATATATATATATATATATATATATATATATATATATATATATATATATATATATATATATATATATATATGTAATTGCTATAAATAACTGTTTTAATGAATCGTCTAGTAAAGAAATTGTTTTTTTTTTAAAGATAGCTAAGATTACAGGATAGATAAGATTACAGTGTAGCGTTATTAGGAAACGAAAGTAATGCATGTATGAGTAAATTAATAATTATACAGTTTAAGCAGTCGAAGCCACAATCGCTAGTTGTACAATAAAATTAGTCACCGCTCGCAAATTTACATGCGTGGATATTTGAATGTAAAATGAAAATACCCGATTTTGTTCCGTAGGAATTTCAAGAAATTCTCTTAGCGCTTCCCTATACTCCCTAACCAACCAGTTTCAACTATCTAGGTCAAGTAGTTAGTTTTGTACGATTCTCAGTCAGTGTCTATAATTATAGCTTCACATTGTATTAGAGGGAACCCGGGAACCTAGTTTTTAGATACTCCATTCCCATTAAGACACTTAATTTCCCCACTTTCGGCTTGTAGTCTAGTTTTTTGGAAGCACTGCTTCTGCTTGTTGAGGGGCAAAACATGGAAATGAAAATATCAAATATTTTCGTGGGTGCGTGAATGCGTTTATAGAATATTAAAAGATATATACATATATCGATAAATAAACAATTATCAATATTTAAAAATATAGTTAGTTTCCTTTAAAACGTGATAATTTCTCGACACCAGCCGCCAAGTGCGGTGAAAGTAAAACCACTTTCGCTGAGATATTCAACAAGTGTGTCCACGCGTCGTTCTCACTTAATAATTTTATTATAGTTATGCAACTAAAATATATTTTTTTATCTTTTTCGAAAACATTTAAAAAAAAATCCTTGGACGATTTTCAAGAGGCGCGGGTTCAAATCCCGCTAAGTTGAATTTTTTATATGTTTTCTAAAAAGTAAAAAAGTATTTTTGTTTGCTAGACGTGAAATAATACCTTCAAAATGTAAAAAATATTTTTTTATACTATGCTGTGTGGACAACCGTTTTAATAGCCGAACTCAGAAATGTCAATTATATAAAATTAACATACGCACGCTGTATCCCGCATATAGCAGGATAGGTAGAGAGAACCTAGTGTTCGGCCATTCCATTCCCCACTTCCTCTCCTTCCTCTGGTTCTCTTACTCTTTGCTGTATATTTTAAATCTTTTATTTTATTCTTATTAAGAGAACTTAGTGCTAACTTATTTCCGCGCAATTTTCAAGGTTTTACGTGTTGAGTGGCGGAACTCAACAACGCGCTTTACTTAGATATCAGTGTGAGGAAATGATAATAAGTAATTCTATCGAATTTAAATCGAACCCACAACCGTAGCGCTTAACCAGGCGCTGCGCCTTGGCGGCCTGTCAGGGTAGCATTTATTGAAATATGTCATACACAAAACCTTACTAACAGAGAAATATAAGATAGCATATCTTTGCTATTACCATTGAGATTAACAACTTTAAATAGTTCTAGACATTCAAAAACAAATGTTTGCAAGAATTTGAAAAAAAAAGTGTTATGTCACGCATAGCAAAGAAAAATATTTATTAAGATAACGTATAAAAATTTGAACATAGCGGGATTTGAAGCGTATAAGTATTTCTACTTAGATCGATGACAACGTACGGTTTAGTTGGTCAGAACGCTTGGAAGATGTTCAAAATTTTATACGTTTTCTTAATTTTTTTACTTGACAAAAATCAATGTTCTATCAAAACAAACGAAGTAAACGGAAATCGGACAGGCAGAACTAAACGCCAAATGATTAGCTAGAATAGGAGAAGCGGATGTTACGCGAGGTTTTCAAAGGTGGTAGGCGGTAGATTTCCAAGACACGATAAACTATTATTATGACATATTCGAAATAAAAAGTGTTTTTCTTTTCTAAGTGTGGAATAACACTTTAAAAATGTTAAAATAGGGAAACTCTACTCTCAACTCAAACTAATAGCTGATTAAAATTCAGTCTCATATCATTCTTCTTGAGCCCATTGTGGCCCAGGGGCACAAGGGTGCGACTATAACGCGACGGTTCTGGGTTCGATCCCCACTCGAGGAAATGAAATATTTATTTAAATTTATTTTTCCATATCTTCGCTTTGGTGTCTAGGCAAAGAGCGGCGTTGAGTTCCGCCACTCAACACGCAATACCTCCCAAATTCGGCGGAAAGTGGGGAACGGAGTGTCTTAACACTAGGTTCCCCTTGCCTACTCTGCTGTATGCGGGATACAGCGTGAAGCTGATATATCATTCGTCTGTAGTTTAGTGGCATCTAATTGAAGTTAGTGGTTATGAATAATAAAATATATTGCCGGAAATGCTTTGAATGTTACTTTGGTGATGCCGCCGTAGCACAGCACTTCGTCTAACTGTAAATGCAACAGTTGTGGGTTTGATTCTCTGTCTGGGGTTATTTTTAAATATATATTTTTTTCTTAACCGATTTGATTTAATGACTTCGATTCGAACCAGTAAAAAAATTAAACGTCAATCAAAGTCATCTAAAATTTATAAAATAAAAATGATTATTAGATTACGGTTTGATTTTCACTTGAAAAAAATATTATTTTCTACTCCAGGTAATAAGACAAGGCACAACGTTGAGTTCCGCCACTCAACACGAAATATCTAAAATTAGAGTTTTGTTGCTTTACGGTATATCCAAAATAAAACAGAATAGGCAGAAAAAACATAGCATTCTCTATACTCTATTTTCCACGCAATTTTCGAGACATTACATATGGAATGGTGTAACTCAACTCCCCGCTTTCTCTTGTTATCAGAGCAAGGTAAAGCTATTTTATTGTCCTGAATGGGAATCGAACATACAGCCGTCACGTTTACAGTCAGGCTCTGTGCCTCTGTGCCACGACGGAATCATTAGTCTAACAAACAAAACAGAAGATGCAATTTCAAGATATGTAATGAAAGATTTTGACTATATAAAAATTAAATAATTTGATATTTAATTTTTCATTTCAACATTTATAAATTACGAACAATCTAAAAATATACTAATTTGTTAGATTGTAAAATTTGCATAGAGAAATCATTTTGACACTTGTTTTGATTAGAGTAAAAAATCATCAAAAATGATATGTAAATTACACCTTAATTAATTTTATTTATAGATTTATTTTCTAAATATAAAAATATAACCGCTAGTTTTTTACATTACTATTTTTATTTCTATAAATAAAAATAAAATAATAATATAAAAATAAAATTTTTTTATATATTGTTTTTGTACTAAAACACATTTTAATAACTCAAAAAAAATTGTAAGCCTAGGTAGAACTGACCAAATTCTCTAAAATAAAATAATAATCACGAACAATTTATTTCCTTGTATAGGAAAAAAAATATATATCAAAATAAAAAAAATAATTAAAAAGAAACATACCTTCACAATAATCAATCCAGTCAAAGTCAAGTCACAGTCACACACAAGTCAAAGTAACGTCAAACGTCAACAAATCAAGTCATCAGTTAATTAGTCACTTAGTCAAATAGTCTAATTTTAGTCAAAAATAGTCTACTTTTAATTAGTCATTTAGTCGTTCAGTCTTGATAAAAATGGACTAGAATATACTATTTTTTACTATAATTATTATAGTTTTTATATTTAACGCGGACGCGTGCAGCCGCCATCGCGACCGCGCGTTACTGCAGTGAGAGGCGAGTGATGTTTCTTCATATACATAGTTTGTTGTACTAGTGATGTAAATTGTTGACGACAGCTTGATTTTGTTAGCTAGATGATGTTGTGTGACTTTGCTTTGTTGCTATGTTATATGTGAAAACCTTTTCACTTAGGGAGTGACTGACAGACGACGTAAAGACGAAACTGGACATAAAAGTTGAAGTTCTCCACGTTGGTGGGTACACTCCTAAGAGTGTAAAGGAGTGTAGGAAGAAGTTAGTGAGGATTTCTCAAAGTACTTCCTGAAATGGGAAAAATGGATTTTGAATTTTAATGCCTTAATGCCTTCGAAAACAGCCATGCAGGCGGCGATTAGTTTAAACAAGAACTCTGCTCTTAATATACGAAGAATGTGTGAATAACAAAATTTTCGTATATATTGGTTAAATTATAATGTTTTAGTTATCTTGACTCCGTCCTCCATTAGTAAGAGGCAGGAGGAGATCTCGGTTGACCTTCGAAAACACAGTATCGATGACACTGGAGGAAGATTACGTAAACGTAATGAGGACTCTCCGGAGGGCATGTGTGAAGATGTTGATGACGGTGGACGAGAAGTGGAGACCGTATCTATCGTTTCGCTCTCTGTACTCTCTATCTCTCTGTTTGTTCGCTTGTGAAAGAAACACCACATAATTTTGTCTATCTGGTATCTCTCATGACAGAAACATTCAAATTAAAGATGCTGTGCCAAATATCTTATGATACGCCATCAAAAACAAAAAAAAAAAAACAAAAAAAAACGTAGATTTTCCCAGCAAAAAGCGGAAATTGCTTCAAAATAGATACAATATAAGTAAAACAACTACTTTTAATAGATCACGCTGGCCCCAGAGGCGGCGATTTGCGAAATAATTCGGGTCAAATTGTTTTTACATTGTTTTTCTTTAATAGTTCTTTATTTTATCTTAGTTAGTATTGTGCTGAAGGGATTTTGAAATATTTGCTCTCTTGTCGTTGACACGCTTCGTTATATCTTTGCTTGTTTTGGTTTGCTATCATTGTCTTCTTAGATGAGATAGATTGAAATTAATTTATTTTTTAATATTTTATTATAAAGAAATGATTACTAAAGCAATTATTTTGTAAATTGAATTTTCATTGATGTTCAAATTGGACTGTTGGTTAGTTTTTTAAGTTTCACGCTGTATACCGCGTTTAGCAGGATAAGGAAAGAACTTGCGAACCTAGTTTCATGTCACTCCGTTCCCATTAAGACACTTCTGTTCCCTACTCTCCGCCGAATTCTGGAGTCCTTCGAACTCCGCGTTTTTCTCCTCACTAGAGCGACAGTAATAAATATTTCATTTCCTCGAGCGGGAATCGAACTCACACCTGTCGCGTTTACAGTCGCACCTTCGTACCCCTGCGGTGGCGCACAGGATTGGCCTCTGACTTCTTTTTGATGTTTAAACGATTTCAAAAAAAAATGTTATCAGTATGTCCTTGTATTCGACTTCCAAGTTCACGTGCAAATTAGGGAACTACAAAGGTATTGAAGTTAAGAAACACTTAACTACAATGTATGAGAAATGTTAAAAGTTTACCATCCTGTAAAGTTATTGTAATATTCTTTAAAAAAAACGTATAAGAATTTTAACATAGTAGGATTCATAGTGGGAGTTAAAGTTGAAACAAGAGTCGCAGATTCGAGTCCCGCTACTTAAATTTTTTTATACATCTTCTAAAATATTTTTCATATACGCCCCAGTTACCAATATCGATGTTCGATCGATACCAACGCGTGTATTAAACACATTTTCCATTCCTGATACCTGTCAAGAACATTGACAAACAATCGTTTTGACCAATTTTCGTAATAATTTTAGCATTTTTTATTGTATAACAGTATCCAAGTAATTCACGTAATATTACAAAGATTTTGTGGGCCTCTATTAGGTTGGATTGTTTTTTTTATTACTCCATCTCGACCGCTATCTGCTATTACCGTTGATTATGAACTGGTGGCTGCCCGCGATTTCTTTTGCGTCGACCTTATAACGCTACTTTGACATACCACCCTTAGTGATTGAAACTTGCTGAAATTGGTGGGCAAAGAGAACCAAGAGTCAAGACATTCCATTCTCCGTCAAAATTCAAATTACACCACGCTAGCACGTGTGGTACGGGGTTAGGAAAATTAAATATATTCCTTCCCATTCCCTGAGTAGTAGTATTCATAGCCATTGACATGAAGACAGTCAAAAGCTTTATTATTATGCCACGACAGCCTCAGCTTTCAAGATTTTTATTTCAGTTTCACGCTTTATCCCGCATGTAGCATGATAGGAAGAGAGAGCCCAGTGTTAAGACACTCCGCTCCTCACGACGACGAATTCTGGAGGCATTGCTTGTTGAGTGGAGGAACGTCGCATTACCTCGATTTACGAAATTAAAATTTTAAATATTTAATTTCCTCGAGTAGGAATCGAACCCGCAACCAGTGGCATTTACAGTCACACACTTGCTGCCCCTGCGCCACTACTGGCACGTTATTTTCTCTTCTCTTATGTATTAAAGAAAATGTGGTAAAGTAAAAAATATTTATGAAGAGGAAGTTATATTTCATTGTTTTTAATTGAATGAAATTGTATCGTGGTATAGTCACACAGCACACCACTTTGCGTGTTTGTTCGCTTCCTTATACAGCGATTCGAAAGTTAGATTCGTTAGTAAAAAGATACATAGTAGCTATATAATATAATATTATTTTTAGGGTTCCGTACCCAAAAAGTAAAACGGGACTCTGTTACTAAGACTTCGCTGTCGGTCCGTTTGTCTGTCACTACACTATATCTCACGAATAGTAATAGTTAGACAATTGAAATTTTCATAAATAATGTATTTCTGTTGCCATTAAACAACAATTACAAAAAAAAATCGATCGCGAATTCGACTCGTACTTGATCAGTTCAGAGAGCTAAATAAAAAGGGGTAAAACTAAAAAAAATATATGTTATACTTTTTTTTAGCGTCATGCTGTCCCGCATGCAGCAGGGAAGGGAGAAGGATTCTAGTGTCAAGACACTCCGTCCCCCACGCAGCGCCTAATTTAAAAGACGTTGCGTGTGACTGGTAGAGCTTAACGCTGCGCTTCGTTTTTAACGAGTTAAATAGAGAAAGAAATGAATATTAATTATAAATAATATTTCATTGTATCGAGTGGGAATCGAACCAACAACCGCTTTTACAGATAGAGTAGTACCGCTGCGCTACGCATGTAGGCTTATTAGAACATATGTAAGAGCATTTAGCTTAACGCTGTATAGCAGACATATAGCAGAGTATGCAGTGTTAAGACACTCCGTGGTTAATAAACGGACACCAGAGCGGAAAATCTAAATAATTCATTCTCTGTATTCAGATTTGAACTCAGAACTACCGCGTTAACACTACCTACAGTACTATACCACTATGTACTTAATAAACCTTAGTGCTTTTTTCATGTTCTAAAATATTAGCCCAACCGTGGAGTTGAAATCTTGAGAAAGTTTATAAGAACCTGTTATATGCCTGCGTATATATTAGTATAGTTAATAAGTGGACAGTGGGAAACGGGGAAAGTGGTTGGTTATGTCTTTATTTATGGTATATGGTGAAATTGATTCGAACTAGTGACCTTACGTGGGTTTACTTGACTTTGCGGTTTAATATTTTGTACATATTTTTTATATAAGTTTCACGCTGTTTTTGGCATATAATAGGGTAAGCAGGAGAAACCCGAGAACCTAGTGTTCAGATAGTTCGTTTCCATTGAGTCACTTCCATTTCTAATTTTCAGCCGAATTAACATTAGAGGCATTGCATGTTAGTGGCGAAACTCATCGTCGCGCTCTACCTCGTTACCAGAGTGAAGAAATAATAATATGGAATATTTAATTTCCTCGAGTGGAAATCGAACCCATAACCAGTCGCGTTTACAGTTATACGCTTGTACCCCTGCACTACGTCTGGCTTTAACTTATAATATTTTTATTTTTTAATGTTTTATATTTTATTTTATATATAGCGGTATAGTCAGAACTTAGCATTCAATTCATTCATTCATTCAAATAGCATTCAATTTATTCATTCATTCAAATAGCAAGGAAAAAAAAGAAGAGGCTGTCTTGGTGGAGAGCCACAGTGTCTCTTAGCGAACCCAAGACAGTTGTCTGACAAAGAATGACATTGAGCTCCGCGACTTAATACGTAATGACTCATAAATTGTGCAATACATGGGGAATGGAGTTCCTTATCACTAGGTTCCCTCTGACTTCCGACTATATACGGTATATAGCGGCAAGCTGAACAAAGGATGAAATGACTTAATAAAGTAACGACAATCCGCACCCATTCAAGTCTTTTGGGTGGCGAAAGTCGATTGGCAATCTGTCGGAGAAAGTTTGTTTTGTACTATACTTAGTGCTTTCTACGAGTTTCAAATAAACCTTTTTTAATCTAAATTCCTACCAATATTATATCTTTAATACAATACAATCGTCGTGGAGCAGCGACAACACCTGTAAACGAGATGGTTGTGGGTTTGATGCTCAAATTAATGCACTACTTATTTTTAAAGTAATATTCCACACTTAGGAAAGAAAAATACTTATTTAGAAAACGTATAAAAATTTGAACGTAGCGGGACTCGAACCCGAGCCTTCCGGAAAGCGAACAGGTCGGTATATTAATGCACTCCTGCGTTCGGAGAAAATCTAAATGCCTCGTTGCAATATCTCAAATTTGGGCGGAAGCGAAGAACAAGGTGACGTGAAATTAAGTTCTTTATTCTATCTACAAAAAATTAACCTAATGGAATTCGAACCCGCGTCCAACTCTTTTGTTAACCGTAGCAAATTAAATTTTACGTTCACATTAAGACGTTGCAATTTCTTCTTAAATGTGCTTATTATAATAAAATGATTAAGTAAGTAGCAATCTCTTTCGTGGCCAATCGGTCTTTGTGTAGCGAACCATTCCTAATATCTTCCTACAGAGATGTTAAAATCAAAAATATGAAATAACTGAAATCCATAAATATAAATGTTACGAAAAAAGCTAAAAGTATCAAGGATGCGCAGATTTAAGCCCTGATGTATCATTCTAGAGTTTTGTAGCTCAAAAATCCGTGAAGTAAAATTAATATCAAAAATCAATATCTACATCCTCTTGGAGCACAGAAAATCTAATAAATAATAATTTTTAAGTCTTACTAAGTTTTGTATTAAATTAGTTGCGTAACTAAAACCTATAGTATACTCTATTCCGTTGACCTAAAGTAATGAAATTTGGCAATAGTAAAGAGAAAATTGATAATATATATTTTGAATATTTTTTCTCCTCTAAGCTTTCTGTTATATGATAGGTATATAACAAAAAAATCCTTACAAATTTTATATTTGTAGTTCAAATTATACAATTTATGATATACACCTTTGTAATCAGGCGCCGACAAAGTTTTGTCTTTTAACTTTAAGCATATACGTATAACTACATCACCAAAAAAAATATAATTTTAACATCACTCCCCCGTGTGGGATTCGAACCCGTAACGTCACTTTGACATCATCTCAATATATTCTATAATTATCTAAAACATAGTTTCTTCAGTTTTAACTCTATACCTGATGCGATTATAATTGTGACCATGATCTCTTCATAGTTTCAAAATCCATTATAAATATATTACAACTTAGAATACCTTTCACGTACCTTTTGATCGGTGATGATTCGGATCATTTAGATGCGAATTTATTAGATTTTATAACATTTTTAGTTATTTTCATAACTTTTTATTTTTTTTAAATCAATCATGATTTGACGAGAGCGGCCGTCACCTTCGTAGCTATAGATCTTCCTTCACTCAAATCGTAATATTTAAAAAATTAGGCGTAGGTAACTGAATATTTTGTGCTAATTATGTCTTTTGATTATTTTTTTATAGCTTCACGCTGTATCCCCCATATAGCAGGGTAAGCAGAGGGAACCCGAAAACCTAGTGTTAAGACAACCTATACCCATTAAGACACTTCCGTTTCCCACTTTCCGCTGAATTCTGGAGGCATTGCGTGTTAAACGGCGAAACACTTTACCTCGTTACCAGAGCTGAAAATAAAAAAAATATTTCCTAAAGTGCAAATCAAATCCATAACCTGTCGTTTACAGGCACACTATTATACCACTGCGCCACGACTGGCCTCAATGACTGGCGTTTTAAATAAATGATATTTAAATCTAAATATAATCACTAATATACAAGCAAAGAAATGAAAAATTAATATCTAAAATGTATTCAAAGTCACGTATAACTCGATGCGTAACGGAAGACCGTCATCGTGTGTAATTAGATAATGAGCGTAACTAACTTGGAGAAAGTTTCGTTTTTTACTATTTTTACGATATACCGAGATTTTCTTATATTTTTTTTTCTTGGTAGTGTTTTTTAGACTTACCCTTTAATATATTATATATTTTTTTATTTTTAGGGTTCTGTACGCTATAAGAAAAGAAAACGGAACTCTTGTAGGGTTGACTGTCTGCCTGTCCTGTCCTTCAATCAAGAACTTATCTGTAGAATTTATCTTGAGAATTTTTCTTAGATCTGGTGCGATGTAGAGTCTACCCCATATCATAGAACGGTTATAAATAGCATAAAGCGGAAACTATAATAATGTACAAATATTTAATAAGCTAACTAAAATATTTTTACTATTTAATTCTGAATAGACAAATAACAGAGTTGGGTTCCGCCACTTTAAATGATTGGAACCCACAACCGTCGCGTTTACAGCCAGGAGCGGTGCCGCTGTGCCACGACGGGCTTTAAATGCGATGGCCTCAATATAAATATTTAATAGTAATTTTACATAATAATGTATAAAACACAAAACTGAGTGTGTCACAGGCCTTTTTCACACGATCATAAAAAAGTATCATACTCATGCAATATTGCGTAATGTCATAACGTGACGGTTTAAATTGATGACTCGATTAATTTTTTTCAAATGAATTATTTATTTTTTTTTGCAAATATTATAGAAAACTATTAGGACGTCGCTTATTATATTTGTATGTGATGATCGTAGGTTCGAACCCTGTGCCGGGGAAAGTTTTTATTAATAGAACTTGGAAATGAACGGAATTAAATTTGTTAAAATATTTTAACGTTTCCCGTGAGCAAGATTGAAACCATAGTCGTAATGTTTACAGTCGGACGCAGTAATATTGCAAAAAAAATCCTTACTATTTGTATATAGTGCTATAAATATTTGTAATATAATAAAATAAATAAATAATAAAAGATTTGCACATATCAGAGTAAGCAGAGAGACTATCTGGGAACCTAGTGTTAAGACACTCCGTTCCCTTTAAGACATTTTTGTTCTCCACTTTCCGCCGAATTCTGGAAGGATTGTTTGTCGAGTGGGGATACTTTACTCGAGAAATGAAAATATTAAATATTAAATGTCTTCAAGTGGGAATTGAACAGACAACCGTTTGCGTTTACTCCCTCACCACGACTGGCCTTAACTGCTCTATAAATACCTATAAATTTAGTCTTGTCTCTTAAATTACGACAATTTTTCATAAATAATTATAAAAATGTAGTGCTTACAAAATTGAACCCGTTACCTCCGCTACCACCACAGCAACTATTTAACTTAAATTACAACCTACGTTTTCCATTCAACGCTCACGCTTTCAAACCAAGTGAAACTACACAAATAAACCATTATATTCTGTTATTACGATTAATTATTAAAAAAAAACTTTTCCCATTGTTCTCAAACAATATGTGATTGTGGCAATAATTTAATATCGAACATACCGACAGGCCTACTTTTATGTATTAGTACCTATTTATATATAGATTTCGCACGCGTTTTTGTTTGTATTTACAAGTAGTATTGGGTAAATAGTGAATTCATTTCAAGAAAACTGAATAAGAAACTAAATAATAATAACTAAATGATATCAGTCGCGGCGCAGGTGCGTGAGAAAAAGCGACAGGTTAAAGAGGAAATGAAATATTTATCCTATTCATTTCCTCGCTTTGGTAACGAGGCAGACGGCACGGCGTTGAGTTTCGCCACTAAACCGGCAATGCCTCCAAATATCCATATTTTCCTATTTCCGTTCATTAGTTAGATAAAAATTAAATCCTTCGTTCGTTCCTCACTTTCCACCGAGTTCTGGACGCATTGGCTGTTGAGTGGCGGAACTCAACGCCGCGCTTTGCCTCGACACCACAGCGAAGATATGAAAATATAAATGTAAATAAATGTTTCATCTCCTCGAGTGGGGATCGAACCCACAACCAGTCGACTTTACAGTCACACTTTGAGCCTCTGCGCCACGACTGGCCTCATTAGTTAGATATAAAAAACATGACGTGTTGAGTAAAACTTAACACCCAGCTTTATCCAACAAAACAGACAAAATGTACATAAATTATTTGTATATCATCAAGCGCCTGAGTGGGAATCGAACCCACGACCGTCGCGCCTACAAAGAGATACTACCCCACGGCACTGTCTAAAAAAATATGTGAAATACCTGTTTTTCCACCTTTTTACTTCAAACGAAGAAAGTACGTAAGCTATTGTAATTGTGTTCAGGCTTTCCTTTTGTACTTAGTTTCTATTCTCAACATTGTCATTTTAATTCTTGCTTTAGTGTAGTTTTTATAATTTTGTAAACTGGAACAGTTTTCTTAGTTCTTATTGTGATAGCTGGCTAACCTTCTATATATATGTATATAGTTGTACCAATTTTTAAAGGATAGGCCTTCGCCTACCTAGCCTAGTGTTAAGACACTCCCGCTCCCATTAGCGTACCTAACGATGTTTCTTTTTCGGGGTCT
Source organism: Heliconius erato x Heliconius himera (assembly GCA_013421005.1). Taxonomy (NCBI): domain Eukaryota; kingdom Metazoa; phylum Arthropoda; class Insecta; order Lepidoptera; family Nymphalidae; genus Heliconius; species Heliconius erato x Heliconius himera. The sequence continues at coordinate 37,745 of JAATLQ010037068.1, read as the reverse complement.
GGGCACCTGGACTTTAGCTTTTAACAGATTTGTTCGTGTAAATGTGGTGTTTTTTATTTTCTCGGGGCAAATTTTGATGTAAGTAAAATTTCTGGGGTAGGCACCAGACTAATCTGGGGTATGCGCTGCTCACCCGGCTCCCGCCTTCCTACGCCCATGCCTGCTCCCCACTTTCCGCCGAATTCGAAGCCATTGCGTGTTGAGTGCGAGCGAAGAAATGAAAATATTATATGTTTCATTTCCTCGAGTGGGAATCAAACCCCCAACCAGCCGCGCTTACAATCACACATTTGTGCCTCTGCGCCACGACAGGCTTAGGGGCAAAAGCGTGTGACAATACTCATTGCTTATCTATTATTAGTTTTATTCGTGGCAGTTATCAATGTAATAGGACTTGAGATTGAGTTTTTTTCCCTTTGTCTCTTTGTCTATATTTCACTTAGACTTAAAGACATAAATTGGAATATCTTTAGTACTTAATCTAATTATTTGTTAAGTATAGAGTATAAGAGTAAGAATGTTGAAGGCGGTCGTGGCGAAAAGGACAAGCGTGCAACGTGAACGACGGGTTGTGGGGTCGAATCCCAATAGAGGAAATTAAATATTCAATATTTTGGTACCCTCGCTCTGGTTATGGCGCAGAATTCGACAGAAAGTAGAAAACCAATGTGTCTTAATAGGAATTCAGTCACTTAACACTAGGTTCCCAGGTTCCCTTTGCCTTTAAAAAGCTAAAAAAGTAATTGTATATTCTTAATTACTCACTAAAGTGCATTCAGTAAACAATGTTGCCGTCGCGTCGCGGCCTTTTGCTTTCAATACCAAGGTCCAACTTTCACTCACTTTCGTTTTTACCAACAACCACATACAAACAAACATACACGGAAATATCACGTTACGGAACTTAAACATGAATAATATAATAATAATAATAATAGGTATTTTATGTATTCTTTTGTTTAAATGTATTCGTTTATTATTTTCTTGTAGGTACATACAGCTCCTACAGTGAGAAGCTCACAAATAATTCCGCATACATTATGATAGACAGAGGGAACCTTGTGTATAGAGGAAACTTTGAATTTTGAAGATATTGCGTGTTGTTGCTTTGTTTTGTTAACAGAGTAAAGACATGGAGATATTCTTTTCTCCGATTCGGAATTGAGCAGAGGGAACCTGGGAGCCTAGACACTCCGTTCTCATTAAGTCATTTCCTTTCTCCACTTTGTTATAAAGACATAAATAAATTTACGTTCTTATAATAAAAATAATTAACATTCTTTTACAACTTCTAATTTCGTTTCCAAGATCTAAATTTAGTCGAAAAATTTAAAGAAAACAAGTGTCCATATAAAAAGGCATAAAAATTCTATAAAAAATGGGCAATCGAAATAATTGTTGTGAAAACCCGATATTAACCGGTTCGAAGCTTTCTATAGCTTTCGATATTACTTGTTTAAATAAACATTGATTTGAAATTTCACATACACACGTTCGTTCGAGGTTCTGTTAGAAAGTAGAGAGGATGTATGTGGGTTCGATTCCCATGCAAGGAAACTTTTATATTTAAAGGTAAATAGGCCACTTAAGAGAACAAGCGTTTTATTGTAAACGCGACAAAAGTTGACAATTCTATTGGTACAAGGCAAAGGCGCGGCGTTGAGTGCCGCCACAACTTCGGTAAATGTAATAAAGTAAGGTAATTCGCAACTCAACGCCGTAATTGTTTTATATTGATTTTTCTTTTCTGTAATATTATACAGGAGTGAATTATAAGAGTGAAAAGAAGGAGGCTTCAATTAACCATCGAAAACCTTACTTAATAGGAACCTTCTGAATGCGTATGTGCGGGTTGATGACAGGATAAGGCGAAAAAGGTACACCACGGTAGTGGTGTCTAGGCTCTCCGTTCTATCTGGTCACTAGGGATAAAGCTTAAAGCTAAAAAAGTAATCTTATTTTTTACTTACTCGGCGAATTTTCCAATTATGTATATGTCGGTACGACGGGTTTTGGAAACAAGTATTTTAACGACTTGGAAACTTTCTCTAAAGACGTCTAGCATTTTGTGGTCATATTTGGAAGCCACATAATTATGTAAGTGGTTACTTTTTTTCTTATTTAACTAAGATATTTCAAGTTAATATTTAACCGACGTTATATAATTGGTATAATTAGCTAAGCGTATTATGAAATAAATTTAACACTTTAGATTTGCACGCTGCGGCTGTAAACGAGACAGGGTATGGGTTCAATTCCCACTCGAGGATTTTTTATTTTTTTTATTTTAATATTTTTTAGTTCCTCGCTCTGGTAACGAGACAAAACGCAATGTTGAGTTGCGCTTCTTAACACACAATGCCCCAAGAATTCGGCGGGAAGTGGGAAATGAAAGAGTTTTAATGGGATCGATGTGTCTCCAAAGGTTCCCAGGTTCCATTTGCATAGCCTGCTGCGTGCGGGTTACAGCGTGAAGCTAAAAAACTTTAAATTTACTAGTGACTTTTTTAGATTGTTTTTCATTTTTGGAAGCGGCCAACAACAACAACTACATTGTCTCGAGGGCTTCTTAAGCTTTAATATAATGCAGATATGGTTAGACACTCCGTTGCCCACTCTCCGCACAATTATCGAGACATTGCGGTATCAGATAGCGGAATTCAATACCGCAATTCGTCTATCAGAGCGTAAGAAAGAAAATAATTTAAATATTATTTTTCCCCCTAGTAATCATCGAACCAAGAACCACCTCGTTTCACATATACACTATACCTATGACGACCTCGACCCTGTATTCTAAAGTATATATACATCAGTTATTTTAACTAGAAGTATATCTAGACCAGGGTTAAACTTAATAATGCAGTGATAATTTAGCTCCAAGTTCTCAGCTTTACAATATATTATAAATCTTAATTAGATTTACTTTTGAGCGTGTGAAATGCTACGAGATGTTTATTGTATCGGTCATAGAATAAATATTTCAGATAGAAGATTTAAAAGTTGTTTTGTATACCCGACTGTGCGACGCGAAGGAGGGTCGTGTGTTTGTCAGTGTATGTTTGTAGGTTGGTAAATGCGTTAGCATAATATACCTGTATTCATATTATTTTTAGCATTATTTCTAAATTCAAGGTCAGTCGTGGCACAGGGGTACAAAGTGTGACTGAAAAAAGACTGGTTGTGGGTTCGATCCCCACTCCAGGAGATGAAATATTTACTTAAATTTTTATTTCCATTTTTTCGTTCTCGTCGAGGTCTCTGTCGAGGCCGTTGAGTTCCGCCACTAAACACGCAATACCTCCCAAATTCGGTAGTAAGTGGGGAACGGAGTGTCCTAACACTAGGTTCCCTCTGTCCCTGATGTGTGCGGGATACAGCGTGAAGCTTGTAACTGACTTCCTCTACTCAATAAAATATTTCAATAAAATTATTTAAATAAAATTTTAATATTTTAGTCTGGCTCGTGATATGTCTAATATAGTAAGACCAATTCCGTAGTGATCGTAAGTAATCCGAGATCTTTTAGAGATTCAGAGGTAACAGTATTAATATGAAATGTACCATAAATTTAATATAAGTACAAATAAAATATATTATGATATATATAAGTCATAGATTGTTCGTTTTAATCTCATTTAATAATGTATATACATAAATAAAACATTTCAATTAATTTCATACACACGCACAAATTGAAATGCTTTATTGCACATTCTACGTATTATTAAAAACGTAATTTTACACACCTCCTAAAACATCGTTATGCATTTATTTCAACTTAATAATTAAATAATATTTATCTTTGTATGTGAATGGCATTACATACATTAATATTATTCTGCTTTGTTTTAAAAATAAGCTATTAAAAACTTACCGACGACGTATTCCAAAACAAACAATTGTAAAAATCCGTAATAAGCACTTATAACTTATTTTACCAGCCTCGAATATGCTTCTTACATTTAAAATGTAACTAAATATCTATTAATTATAAATTAAAACTTCTTTAATCATTTTTGAATAACTATCCTTTTCCAGACGCGTCCGCCATCTCCCTTATCTTTCTTTGTTTTTTCTTGACTTTGACGTTGACAGTAGCTTACTCAGCCAACGTGATATTTTACAATAATTAAAATATTAATTATGTTATTATTTATTTTAAATGATATTACACAATGATTACTTATAATTATTAAATTATTTTTAATAAATATATTTGATATCTGCGTGTTTTACCTTCGGTATATTACGTCAATTTAATATTACTTGTGAACGGAACGCCTAATTAAAGAACTGAACTAAACTATTTTTTATAAGATTGTATTTATCGTTAAATTAAATAATATTATAAATTATGTTTATAATATTTTTTATATAATATATATATTATACATTTTAGTTCTGGCATGGATCGTTACAAGCTGATTTAATTTAATTTATTTTTCAAAATTATTTTTAAATATACCCTTTTTATTCACGAGTGTCACTGTAAATGAGAAGATGTCGTTTGATTTTGTTTCCGATTACCAATTGTGTTAAGTGGGGGTAGTTTGTTGTGTCTTTTCCGGTGGATTTCAAATAAAAGCACAAACGACACGGCTCTCGTGTTCATCTGACTCCTGAGATGACACCTCGGTCGCTGGTTGCTTAAGCTAAGCCTCCCCCGGGCACCCGAGGGTCTCACCCGGCTGAGCTGACCGCCCAGGTGGCATTTCGCTCATCTGCCCCCGCCATTGATATTTCCCCCTTCCTTTTATGTTGCTGTTCCTCAAAGCCGGCACACTTCCCCCACAGGCTAGAGGCTCACCAAAAGAGGCACCAATAATGGGCACCGCAAGAAATTCACAGCCTGAGGGCCAACGCCCTGATGCCATTGCTCAGCTCAAGAGCAGGATGTCAGAGATCATCTCACTCGTGTTCCTTACATTCTAAGTTAGTCGACGAAAGTATTTAGTAGAATTAGTGTTAAAATAATGTAATTATAAATACAATTCAGTTTCAACTGTTAATCTTGGGCTTATTTCTTAAATTTTAATTTGAGAACCTATTATCTTCGTATATCTGCTTTCCTACTGAAGGCGGAACTCAACGCCGCGCTTAATCTTACTATCACAATACAAACAAAAGAAAATAATTTAAATATACTAATTCCCACAACTGAGTATCGAACCCACAACGGCCTTCAAATAATATATATACTCTATACCCTTTCTATATTATATTTTTAATCTGTTATAAGTTTGAAGTTTATAATAGAATAGTCATGTACTCTAATATTAATATAACAATAAAACAAAGCTATTCACTATTTATTTATGTGTGACTTTAATTCTTTCCATACATTTTCTTTTAATATTTGATTTAAAAATTTGATTAAATTAAATCAGCTTCACGCTGTATCCCGCACTTAGCAGGATAGGCAGAGGGAACCTAGTGTAAAGACACTCCGTTCTCCACTTTCCGTTCCCTAGTTGACTCAACATGCAATGCCTCCAGCATTGCGTGTTAAGTGGCGGAACTCAACGCCGCGCTTTGCGTCGACACCAGAGCGAAGAAATGAAAATAAAAATATAAATAAATATATCATTTCCTTGAGTGCGGGTCGAATCCACAACCAGTCGATGTTACTTTATGCCCCTGTGCCACGACTGGCCTCAATATTTGATTTATATAATTATAATCGTAACATGGTGGAGACACGGGGAGAGGGAGGGGAGTGCTTTATTTGCTAAATATTTTCGTTTCTCTGGCCTGGCTAGATTTCAATTAATATTAGGTTTCAATATTTTAGATTCATATCGTATCCTGCATAAGGAACATAGTGCATGCAGAGGGAACATAGTAAGATATTACGTTCCCCACACAACGCATCTCTGTCTTTTCTTCGCTGCGTTTCTAGTTATCGGGGCGAGGAAATGAAAATAATTAATTTCTCCAAATTGGAATCGAACCCACTACCATCGCGTTTTTCACAATTATACGCTGTAGCGCGCCACGACGGCGTAAGCTTATGTAAGCGATGTATATAAATATTATTAAATATTAAATTATACGTATTTGTTTTTATTTTTGCTATAGATAAGTTATAACAAACGATTTATAAGGAAGGAAATTGGATACTTAAAGCAGGAAAGGCATGCTTTAGTAGCCACACACGACGATAGTTTGAGGAAACGTAAATTATAGGTATTTACAGAAGTTACTTAACTTAGTTAGTTAACAGCGTCTATCTATAAACCTGATGATTGCGGGTTTGATTCTCACTTAGGAGACAAAAAAAAACATTTGACGCCAGTCGTCACGCAGGGGCACAGAGCGTGCTTGTAAACGCGCGTGGTTGTGGGTTCGATCCCCACTCGTGAAAATAAAATATTTATTTAATTTTATATTTTCATTTGTCGAGACAAAGTGCGGCGTGGAGTTCCGCCACTTAACACGCAATGCCCCCAGAATTCAGTCGCAAGTGAGGAACGGAGTGTCTTAACACTAAGTTCCCTCTGCCTATCCTGCTGTGTGCGTGATAGGCATATAGGGATAGGATAGGAAAATCAACCAAGTCAAAATAGGATTGTCTTTAAACATTTATAAAGTGTTATTCCACACTTAGGAAAGAAAAATACTTATAAAGAAAACGCATAAAAAATTTAACGTAGCGGGATTTGAACCCGCGCCTCTATGGAAATTGTCCAATCGTCATTTTCGTAACATCTTATAAGATTCGGCACTGAACAGGTACCTACATCGAACGATTTGTAAACTATTTTTCGGTTCAACGAGCGCATTTAGACACTGAAGTGAACGCAATTATGTCTTTTGTTCATTCTTCTGGCAAAATAAATAAAGAAATGAGTTTTGAAAAGTGGGAACTGGACTCGAGAGCGAGGGGTTCTGTATGTCAAAATTGTTATAATATTTTTCAACTGTGTAAGTTAAACTTTAAATAAAAGTAAAAATAATTGAGGCCGATCGTGGCGCAGCGGCACAAAGTGTTACTGTAAAACCGACTGGTGGTGGGTTCGATCCCCGCTCAAGGAGATGAAATATTTACTTAAATTTATATTTCCATTTCTTCGCTCTGGTATCAAGGCAAAGCGCGGCATTGAGTTCTGCCACTTAACACGCAATGCCTCCAGAATTCGGCAGAAAGTGGGGAACGAAGTGTCTTTCACTAGGTTCCCTCTGCCTAGCCTGCTGTGTGCGGGATACAGCGTGAAGCTAATAAAAAATAATTAAGATTGCAAAGCGAGCTGCTGTGTATTAAGCGTCAGAACTTAACGCCGCGTTTTGTTTTACTACAGCGGAGATCCAGAAATAATTTGGTTCTCCAAGTGGAACACAAGCCTAAACCATTGCGCTTACGATCATACTATCGCATCGCGGTGGTCTTATGTATGTAATTTATAAAATCTTAGTATAATATAAAAAAAGATATTAAAGGTGTCATGGTGCAGCAGCACATTAATTGACGCGGCGGTTGTGGGGTGTGTGTTTGATTCCCACTTGGGGAATTAATTATTTTCGTTTCCTCACTCTCCTAATGTCTCGGAAATTGGGCGGTTCGTGGAGAACAGAGTGTCTTAAAACTGGGTTCCCTCTGTTACCCTGTTAAATGCGGAATACAGCACAACACTACTATAATATAATTCCAAAGGCCGCGACATTGATTCAAAACGCCGTATAGAATATTGATTCTCGCGAATGTCATACATTTTGTACGGATTCAATATTACTTGCGCAATTTGACATTGTATTGAAAATAATGTAGTTGATACGATTGTAATTTTGTATAGAGCACTCTTTGACCGACTTGACTTTTAGGAAGGTATTGAGTTCGACGCGAGTATATATATTTTTTACGCTTATATATTTTTTTTCTGAGTGTATATTTCGAATTTAATATTCCAAAGGCCAGTCGTGGCGCAGGGGCACAAAGTGTGACTATAAAATCGACTGGTTGTGGGTTCGATCCCCACTCGATGAAATGATATATTTATTTACATTTATATTTTCATTTCTTAGCTCTGGTGTCGAGGCAAAGCACAGCGTTCAGTTCCGCCACTCAATACGCAACGCCTCCAGAACTCGGAGGCAAGTGGGGAACGGAGTGTCTTAACACTAGGTTCCCTCTGCCTACCTACTTTACGCCGTATTCTAGAGGCATTGCCTATTGAGAGGCGGATCTCAACGCCGCAGCTTGCCTCGACACCTCATCGACGAAGTGAGCGAATTGTAAATATAAATTTAAATAAATATTTTCTAGAGTGGCGATCGAACCCACAACCAGTCGCGTTTACAGTCACACCTTGTGCCCCTGCGCCACAACAGGCCTCAAAGGCCCTATAAACTTAATACTCTATACAATGGTTCGATTGTAGTGTCGTAAGAACTATATCGATAGTTTAAAAATATACGATTACAACACTAGTCTGGTACGTTACGTACGTTTTACGTCCCTCGATAGCTGTAAGAAAATATTATAAGAAAGTCATAGATGGCTTTAGTTTAGTTTTCTATATGTACGGGTAGGTTGATGCGAGACATTTAGGATTGAATGGCGGAACTCAACGCCGGGATGGAAATAATTAGCTACCTAAAGTGGAAAGGGACCCCAAATCTGCCGTCTTTACTGTTAGATGCTATGCCGCTATAATATATGCCATATTCAAAATATTGAAAAAATACTGTGTAATTAAAAGGCCAGCCGTCGCGTATGGTCATAAGCGTTCAACTGTAATCGCGATAAATTCGATTGATTCGATTCCCACTCGAGGAAATGTAGTATTTATTTATTTTCATTTTCTCGCTCTGGTAACCAGACAAAGCGTGGCATTGACTTCCGCCACACAATACGCTCCACACAATAACTCCAGAACTCTAGAACTCTAGAACCTCCAGAACTCGAAGAGATGAGGGGAACGGAAGTATCTTGCTAGGTTGCCTCTGCCTACCCTTCTATGTGCGGGATACAGCGTGAAGCTAAAAAAATATAAGTAACTAGAGGGCGCGCGCGGCTTCGCCCGCTTATTAGGAGTGAGTTCTAAAAAAACCACGTTCAATAAAATATTTTTAACAGTTTGAATTTAAATTTTTATAAAAATCGGTGGCAATTTAAAGATTTTTCCATATAAACTTTCAACCCCTTATTTGAACCCTTAGGGGGTGAATTCTTAAAAACCATGAAACACGTGTTCAATCAAATATTTTTAAGAGTCTGAATTTTAAATTTTATAAAAATCGGTGCAGATTAAATTTTTTTCCATACAAACTTTCAACCCCTATTTCATCCCTTTAGGGTTAAAATTTTTCAAATTCCCTTCTTAGTGGATGTCCAGAATATGAAAATAAACATCTGCCCAAATTTCACGTTTCTACCATCAGCGGTTACGGCTCTGCGTGCGTCTTACCTCAGTCAGTCAGCACAAGTCCTTTTATATATATAGATTATAAGAGTTTGTTTGGTTGAACGCGCTAATCTCAGGAGCTACTAGTTAAAATTGAAAAAAGAGGTGTAAACTATGAAATCATCAAGTCAATTTATCAAGAAAGGCTGTATACTTTAAGGAGCACTGTACATGCAAAAGTACCTAAGCCATTTAGAAAGAGTTAAACTCTCTCTCACTTATTTCTAAAAGCCATATTTTCTTTATAAAAATGTTATAAAGTAAAAAAAGACGATTACAAATTTCAAATCGAGAAACGTCCATATATTTTTTGCTACTGGCAGAAATCGAACCTGTAAATCTGAAATAGAAATAGATCGTACAAAAAGTATACCTAACAAAGCTATTACAAATGTGTACGTGTTAAATTAGCTCAATTTTCAACACAATGTAGCGGTTTTTTTGCACGCGTCGTAATCACGCAACTGTTTAATTTATAACTTTTGTTAGATATCTTCACTCGTTTTCCCGTATATCCCGCTAATAATAATCAGATAGAGAGAATTAAGTGTTGAAATATTTCCTTCTTCGTTTTCTACCGGAACTTAAGACGCTCAACGGTGGAACTTATCGCTTTTTCAACCAGGCCAGGGAATAGAAAATAATTATTTCTTCAAGTAAGAATAGAATCTACAATTATGGCATTTACAGTCAGGCGCAGACTCACTGTACCATGATGGCTCTATTTCTTTCTTGAATGTATGTTTTAATATTTTCTGAGTTAGGTGGAGAATACTAGAAATAAAAATATCTATTTTGGTTACATTGACCAAAACTATATATTTCTTTTTTTTCAGAGTGTCAAAGCACTTCGTTTTGCGCTTTCTGCCCATATTTGAGAGTTATTGAGTGGCGGAACTAAACGCTGTATTTTTCGGTTTTGTAAGCTGTCATTGTTTTTGTGAAGGGACAATCGATCGGTGCAAGGTGCAGGTGTTAAATAAAACAAAATACTAAATGTTGAAAGAAATTTGGCAAAATACAATAGTAAAAACTGCAATTGAATTGGTGAAGCCGTTTCTGAGATAGGTGAAGAAATGCACAGATAAACAGACAATTTGACAGTTTTTTTTTGTTTTAAGCATTGTGCAAAGAAAATAATTTAAATATAATAATTTTAACAAATGTCGACCGTTTATTTTTTTTAATTCACGCATCATCCCGTACCTGGCAGACAGAGGACGAGGAGAGACTAGTGTTAAGACACTCCGCTTCGCGCTTTCCGCTGAATTCTGAAAGAATTCCGTGTGGAGTCAACGCAACGCCGCGCTTTGCCTCGAGACCAGAGCGAAGAAATAAAAAATAATAATATTTAATTACCTCAAGCGGGAATCGAACTCACAATCTATCGCGTTTACAATAATTAAAACATTTAATATAACTTAAATAAATACAACTAGAAATATATTCACTTATCCTGTTTAAAGTTTACTAGGACAAGTATTACCTAAGGAAGTCCTAAATTCTAGGGTTTTCAAATGATTCATCTTAGTTTACAGATTGAGCAACGTTAACGGATGCTGCCTCCAATGGCGGTAATATTTTATTTAGTTTATATTGCAATTTAATTTAATAAAATGTATTTATATATTTATATGTATTTGTTATTTTTTTATAGCTTCACGGTGTATACTACATATAGGAGGCAAGGGGAACCTAAGAACCTAGTAATAAGGCATTTTCGTTCCCTAATTTCCACCGAATTCTGGACGTCAGTGTTGGACTCAACACTGGAAGTCTCCATTTATCCTTTAATATTTAAATTTAAATTAGATTTTGGTGTCAATTTTAAAGGAGTTTCATAAATAGTATCTACATTACAAATTCTATATGAAAACTTGGTGACTTCTAATTGCTTCTATTTCCACTGTATTTAATAAAATTATCTTGTTAATACTGGAAGTATTAAAACAAAACAGTGTTTACTTTATTATATTTTTCTTTCCTAAGTGTGGAATAACACTTTAAAAATGTTAAAAAGATGAAAGAAGAAGAGGTGTTGGTGTTGTGTGTGTGTAAGTAAGGTGACTTGTAGGTATTTAGGTTCTTAGATTTTTAGGTTTTTGTATTTTGGATAACACAATTTAATAGTTTCTATAACTTGACACAGCGGCTCAGCGTGTGGCTGTACGCGTGATGGTTGCGGGTTCATTCCTGCTAGGAGCAATAAATTAGTTTAATTTCCTCGCTCTGGTCAACAGGTCAAAACATGGCATTGAGTTACATCACTTAACAAATGTTTCCAAAATTAGGCGTATAGTAAATTTTACAACAATTAAATTTGATTAATTATTAAAAAAATATAGGCAACGGAGTGTTCACCAGGTTGCCCCATCTTTTTTGCTATATGCGGGATACAGCGTGATGCTGTGTTTTTTTTTAATTCATCTCTATATCAACGATGTTTCAACACTTGCTACATGATGGTACACTGTACTACCATGACCCGCATACTTAGAACAAGTTTGAATAGTTTCCTGTCCTTATACTAGCTTTAGAATTTTATATCCTCGGATAAAATATTATTTTATTTCATAGATAAACATAAAATATGTCTTATTTGTCAGCTGAGGTGACAAGACAGGGCGCGGCGTCCAGTTTAGACATTCAACACGCAATGTCTCGAAAATATGGCGTAAAGGGGGAAAGGAGTGTCTTAACACTAAGTTTCTTCTGCGTACCCTGCTATATACGGGATGCAGTGTGAAGCTAAAAACAGAATCAGGAATGTAAAAAATATGTACATATATCAAAAACTGAATAAAAGCAATAACATTGAAAAATATAAAATGAAAAAGTTATTAAATCTCAAGAATCGTGTTTTAATTTTTTCAAAAGTATTTATTTTAAATTTAAATTAAATCAGCTTCACGCTGTATCCCGCAAGCAGCAGGGTAGGCAGATGGAACCTAGTGTTAGGACACTCCGTTTCCCATTTTCTGTCTAATTGTGGAAGCATTGTGTGTTGACTGGCGGAACTCAACGCTACGCTTTACGAACCAAGTGTCAATATGTTGTTCGTTCTCTTCCCATTCGAATTCAAGACATTGCATATTGACTGATGGAATTCAACTCCGCAAGCTATTTTTCTTATTAGCGCAGTGAAATAAAGCGACGAGCGGTAAAACCCTGTTTCACTGCATCACGATAGCTTCTAACCATAATTATGTTATTCTGTATAATAGACGCAAATCGTAAAAACCTAACAGTAACAGGTTCAAATAAAAAAAGGTACTAAAGCAATAAATAAAAAAAAAACTAACTTGATAAGTTGTTTCAACTTGGCAGCAGCTTGTAACGACGCGTATCCATATTTGGAGTATCTGGTAATATCTTCTGATGGAGCGTTGAATGCAGCCACGTAGCGGGCAGGGTCCTTCTCGTTTAGCATTAGACCTGGAAAGGAAGAGATATTCTTTATAATTTTTTTAGCTTTACAACGCGAAGGCTGTGTGTTCAATTCCCATTCAGGGGATTGATTATATTTAAGTTATTTTAATTTTTTTTATATTGGAACGTAGTGGCTCAACACTATGTTCTGTTTGAATACCCAGCTCTAGTGAGATACAGAGTAAAGTTGAAAAATAATATTCTCCTACCTAATACATAATCCCTATGATGATTATAGTAACTGGTTGTATAAGTGAAGAACGGAGGGAAGCGCCACTGTTTTATCTTTGACTTAGAGAAAGTAAATACATACCTATACATATATAACTTCACATTTTTTTCCATAATGTAGTTTATTTAATATATGTTATTTATATATTTCAATATTGTAATTTAATTATTTATCCCTTATATATAAACATACATTTAATTTAATTTATGTATTTTATAGTAAGTATTCGTATTTAGTTTATTTATATGAAAGCGCTCGCTGCCGTAGGGGGTAGGTGTAAATGTTAGAACACCTTACGTGTTCTAACTAATTTACACCTACCCTCTTGTCGACGGCATATTTTACATATAACAGTCGATGCTTGCCACTCGATGCGCTTTATATACGTTCCATTGTTTTCTCAGTTATTTGTTAATATTATTGTGATTTTTGTGTTCTCTTTTATATATATGTTTGTGGTTGACTTTTATATAAACTGTGTCGTGATTTACTATTCGTGTTCAAACTATATGTACTCTAAAGTGGTGTTGAATATACTCAGTGATAACCGTGAATAGACTTTTTATTATTCACCATCAACACTACACTAACGTTGAGACACTTTGCTTAAGAGCCGGTGGACCTTAACGCCGCGTTTAATATTGGTACCAGAGTGGGAATCGAACCTACAATCAAAGTTGAAGGACTTTACATTCATACGCTGTATTCATACAACACTTACCCATAGAATATAGTTTAGGTTCCAAAACACCGTAAAGTTCGTGCATTTTCTGTACTCCATATTCGGCAGCTGCCAATACATCTTTTCTAGGTTCCGTAATATTACTTGGTATTATATCATCATTAAATTCATCATAATCCGTATCATCATCTATTTCATAATCATCATCATCACCAGAACTGCTCGACGCCGATTTTGATGCTTCTATATTCTTCGATTCATCACCACTTACTTCAGTTAAGTTCTCTTTATCACAATATTTAACTATTATAGTTGAAATATTCTTTGTTTCAGAATATGAATGATTTTTATTTTGATTTTTCTCTATAATTGTTATACTGTGAAGATCTTTATTCATAGACGTATTTAGTGTTGGCATTATGTTTTTTAGCACTTCCAAAATAGTGTGAGAGGTTGAATTACTAATACTTGTATTATTAGGTTCTATAGTCAAAATTTCCACGTAATTAGATTTATTTGAATCTTTAATGACTGTTTCCGGTTTGATTTTAACACTACTCTCTTTTTCTCGTGGTGCTGATAAGAGTATATCTAATTTGTCTTCAATTCCGCTTTTGATTTGATTTACTTTCTTAATTGATGTTTTTTTATCATCCGGTACATTTAGAATGATAGCTTCGTTTAGCGTTTGGTTTTCAGCATATGTGAGGTTAGCTTTAATTCTTTTTATTGAAGCGATTATATCATTTACTAGTTCGTCTTGTATAGTTTTGCTTATATTATGATTGTTATATAAGAAATCAGTTGTAAAATTATCTTCTTTATCATTATTATTGTTGATTGAAGTTTGATTATTAAATTTAAATATATCTTCGATTATTCTTGTGAATGGACAATTGTGTGTAGTGTTTTCTATTTTAGGTTGAGTATCAGTGGTTTTTCCGTAAATTGTGATTATAAATATACTCAACAAGTGAATGATGATGTTATATCTGTAATAATCACAAAAAATATTATAACTTATCTTATGTATATATGCATACTATAACTTTTTTACTTGAACTTAAAAAAAATATAGATATATATATTTTTATTGTTGGAGGATAAGAACTGCTACATTTGATTTTCTTTTTTCGTTTCTGCATATGACATTTTTCTTAGAGTGTGATTATCAAATACCTAAAAAAAATTCTTCTTGTTATACCGTAATCGTGGTTGGGTATCCTAATGCAATGGCACAGCGTTTGACTGTAAACGCGACGGTTGTGAGGTCGATCCCTATTCGGGGGAATGAATTATTTTCATTTCCTCGATAAATTCTGCCACTAAAACGCAATGTCTCAAAAATTAGGCGGAGAGTAGGAAACGGAGTGTTTTATAACTTGAAGCTGCTTTTGTTTTGTATGTATCATTACCATAATATTCCTATTATGATATCATTTTAACAATAAAATGTCATAAAATTATCATATAAGATAGACTCTAACGAACAAGTTTTATATACATACATGCAAGTTTTGCAAAAACTTGATTAATTAGTAATACATTGTATGGCTTAATAAATATTGAAACGGGTTTTGGCTTTGATTAAGTCATGCATGATAGAGGGGATACTAGCTTCACGCTCTATCCCGCATACATCAGATTTGGCAGAGGGAACCTTGGTACCTCTCTATTCGCATACTTCAGATTAGGCCGAGGAAACCTGGGTACCTAGTGTTAAGACACTTCGTTCCCCATTAAGACACTTCCATTTCTGAATTTCCACTCAATTCTCGAGGCTTTGCGCGTTAAGTGATGGAACTTAACGCTGCACTTTGAGTCATTACCAGAACGAAATGAAAATATTTTAAGAGGTAAATTACATTACCTCGAGTGGGAACCTACAACCTGTCGCATTTACAGTTGCACGCTTGTGCTCCTGCGCCACGACTGGCCTCAATAAAATTTATTCTATTTTTCAAAAATATAATAAATAACCACTAACCTGAAATCCATTTCGATCCTATTATCCCAGCATTATAACACAGAATTTTGTCCAAAAACCTCACGAAAGCCCCCAAAGCTATCGCCAAACTTTAACACTCGTGCTCGACTGGCTCTAAATAAGTCACTGATCCCTTAACAGGTTTTTTCCCAAATTTATACATATATTTATATGTGTTTATATGTATTTATATGAGTTTTTATATATATTTATGTGTATTTATGGGGTAGTTTCTCCTTAGAACGTGGTATGGGGCGGGCGGGCGAGAAGATACTAGTTACATAATGGTCTTTACAGTTATGAGACCTCGAGTCGAACGATGATCTCGGTGTTGGTTGTTTTGCAGCGAAATTAGCTTTCTTGGGCGCTTATCACACCGTTTGAGCTTTGAGCTTTTTTTTTTAATTTTTAGCTTCACGTTGTATCATATAATAGGGAACCTGGGAACCTAGTGTTAAGACCGTCCGTTCTCCACTTTCCGCCAAATTCTGGATGCGTAGAGTGTTGAGTAGGCGATTTTAGTAATTGTAGATTTATAATTTTCGTTAAAAGATTTTTGTTTTTTTTTGGTTATGTGATAATATTGATTGTAATGCACAAAATTTTTGTAGCAAAATATTTTATTAATTTACAGATTATATAATTTATATTTGAAGTTATATAATTAAATTAAATATAATTATAAAAGTGTATAAAAGCAGTCATTATATAATATGACTTTTAGAGAGTGATTTTGCTTTCCTGTTTTTTTTTGTATAAATGGTTTGTATTATGTAAACTTCTAATTTAAAGCAGATATATGAACATAAGTTTTAATATATCTTGATTCATTATTACAATAAATAATATTATAAATAATATAATAGACTAGTTAGCCTGTAATTGCTTGATTTTACAAAAAGCTTAAGTAATAATATTATATTTCTTTCCATGTTTTGATGAGACTAACAAGACAAAGGGCGATGTATAGTTCAGCCACAATGTTTCGTAAATTTCGCTATATCTTAACTCAAGAAAGAAGTGAAGAAAAAATCTACTTCACGCTGTATCTCGCACACAGCAGGGTAGGCATAGGGAACCTAGTGTTAAGACACTCCGTTCCCCACTTTCCCTCGACACAAGATCGAAGAAAAGTAAAGTAAGAAAATATACATTTAAATAAATATTTCTTTTCCTCGAATGGGGATCGAACTAACAACCAGTCACGTTTGCAGTCATACTTTGTGCCTTCGCGCCATGACTGGCTTCTAATAAAGTAAAAAAAAAAATACAAAAAATCCATTTAATATAGCTTCGGTGTAAAAGAGTTCTATCGCCAAAGGCTCAATCATTAGACAGCCATTCTCAGAGACCGAGCGGTCCGGTGAAAGACCGCGGGACAAAAAAAGGAAAAAAAAAACAATTATTTTCAATACAATAGTGTTTTTTTTAATATATTTTTTTTCCGTGTGATTGTGACAAAATTTATAAGAACATGTTTAGATATCGTGTAATGTATACGGACGATAACAAAAACTGGTGAGATCATTTGGTTTTTGCTGTTCTTTTTTTTTAATTTTGCTTTATCGCTGAGGGAACCTGGTGTTGAGACACCCCGTTCCCCGCTTTCTGCGCAATTTTCAAGATATTGTGTGTTAATTGGAGGAACTCAACGCCGTGTTTTGTTTTGTTACTAGAAGTAGGAAATGGAGTTAATTCATTCCCCTGAATAGGAATCGAAACCCACGACCGTTGCATTAACAGTTAAACACTGCCGCTGCGCCATGATGGCGTCTTTTCATCTTCATGACGACACGACAGAAATGCAGATTCTTGTTTGAAATGCTTAAAAACTTAGTAAATGGTTGATAAAAAGAAGTCTTAATGACTTAAGAATTATTACATATATAATATGGGTTAGAGAATATAAATAAAATGTACTTAATTTAAGAGATATAGCTCAAAAGATACCTAAACACATATATATTGTATATATGTAGCCGTTGTGTCGACTACATCTAACTGAAAACGCGATGGTTATGGGCTCGATCACCATTCGGGTAATTGATTATATTTACTTATATTTATATTATTTTTATTTCCCAATTCTGGTTGACGAAGCTTGTGGTTGTGTTTCGTTATCGTTAGCTCGATGAGAACGTATGGTTTAGTTGGTCAGACGGCTTGGACGGAGGCTCGGGTTCAACTCCCGCTGCGTATTTTTTTTATACGTTTTCTTAATAAGTATAATAGCTCACTATACGCTATTTGATACACAATGTCTCGACAATTTGGCGGAAAGTAGAACGGAGTTTCTTCATTCTAGGTTCCCTTTGCCTACTTTTTTAGCTTCAAGCTGTATCTCACACATAACAGGGTAGGCAGAGACAACCTGGGAACCTAGTGTTAAGGCACTTTATTTTCGATAAGACACTGCGATTTCCCACTTTCCGCCATATTCTGAAGCATTGCATATTTAGTGGCGGAATTCAACGCCACGCTTTGCCTCGTTACCAAGCGAAAATATAAAAATTATAGATTTATTATTTCTAAAAAAAAAGTCCGCGACAACATTTATTTATCACTTATAAATAAGTCACAATAAGGCATTTTGTGACAAAAAATAATAGAAAATTCCATTCCGTTTTTTATTTGACGAAGATATTGAAACTTGCGACTGAAAGTTATTCCAATCTCGCATGCAGCCAAATGCAACACAATAAAATAATTATAGGTGGTATGCGGGCGAAGCCGCGTATAGTCCGCTAGTATTATATATTTCTTTTCTCGAAATGGGAATTGAACCCACAACCGTCGCGTTTGCAGTCACACTCTTATACGACCGGACCACGACTGGATTGCATTTGAATAATAAAAATGGTTATAAATGTTAAATAATTTAAATTTTTAAGTGGATGTCACCTAAATCACGATTAGGCTTCATCGAATTATATTTTTATGATTATTTTCAGCAACAAATTATATGATATTTCTTTTCTGTAAATATACAAATACTTTTAATATAAATTAATATTAACAACCTTGAGGTGAGGTGTGGCGCAGGGTCGCAAGAGTGCGACTGCAACATAGTGCTGGAGTTGGACTGGTTGGGGGTTTGATTCCCACTCGAGGAAATTAAGTATTTAATATTTTAATTTATATATTTATTTAAATTCGTCGAATAATTTTCACGTACTTGTAACGAGGGAAAACGCGGCGTTAAGTTTCGACATTCAACGCGCGTTGCCGTTAGAATTCTTCCGAAAGTGTAAAACAAAGGTGTCTTACTGAGAACGGAGTGTCTCAACACTAGGTCCACTGATTACCCTGCTACTTGCGGGATAAAGCTAAAGTAGAGTAAAAAAAAATTAAATTAGATAAGCGATAAGACGTTACTAACAGTCTTTTATTAGATCGATTTGTAGGCTATATAATTTGCACATAATATATCTCATATATAGCAGAATAGACAAACAGAACCTAGTGCTACGACATTGCGTGTAGAGCGGCGGAACTTAACGCCGCACCTTATCCATTTACCAGAGCGAAGAAATGAAATATTCTATGGTGAAACACCCATAAACCCACTACATGTCTTTAAATTGGGATCAAGGTGCGTCCGTCCGTACGTGATATGGGTGAGGATGGCGTGTATGATGTAACTACAATTAAAGTGATGAATATTAATATTGTATGACGTAAATAGGGTTTCTTATATTGATATACTAGTTTTTACTCCCTGCTGCGTACGTGATTTTTGCAAATAGGGTACTCAGGGCGAACCTAGTGTTAAAACTTACCGCTTTTTCTTGTGTTGGGTTTCGTGTGAGTACTGAGTAGTTGTGGGTTTGATCTCCTCGGAGAAATGATTATAATTAAATTATTTTCATGTCTTTGTTTTAAGGATATAATACGCGACGTTGAGTGCCTTTCTCGACACACTTGATGATGTTTCAAAAACGGAAAATTCGTCGAATAGTGGGGAACGAAGCGCTTAAACCCTGAGTTTGAGCTCCTCTGATTATCCCGTTATACGTTATTTTTCTTTTTTTTGTTTTGACAATTCGAAAGTACTTGCAAATTTCAGTTCTAACAAAGAATATTACAAAATCGAATAAAATATAATAATAGAAAAATAAAAACTACAAATAAACTTATATAATTATTTATTAAATTTTATCCACAATATTCGAGTATTTGAACTAAAACTAGGAATTACAAAAAAATATATGTAAAATAATATGTTATTATTATTTAAAAAAAAAATATAAACTCTGTCATCCGAGATCACACCGTAGCTTCCATTATGTCGCCATATCACAATTTCTTTATCTGTAACAAAACGAAAATATTTAATTTTATACAAATATACTATTAGAATGACGCCAGTCGTGGCTCAGGGGCACAAGAGTTCGACTGTAGACCCAGCAGGTTGATGGTTTGATTCCTACTTGAGGAAATATTTTTTTTTTTCATTGCATGGCAAAGCGTAGTAACGAGGTAAAGCGCGGCGTTGAATTCTGTCACTTAGCACGCAATGCCTCCAGATTACGGAGGAAATTGGGGATTGGCGGAAGTGTTTTAATGGGAACGGAGTGTTTTAACACTAGATTTTCTTTGCCTGATCCCGACTCTCCGCGCAGTCGGTACAGTTTTCAGTATTTTTTTTCATTTCTCGCTTTGGTACCCAAAGAAACCGCAGCAATGAGTACGGCTCCTCAACATGTAATGTTTCGAGAATTCGACGGGAAGTAGAGAACAGAGTATCTGAACACTATATTCTATCTGAGCAAAGTGAACTTCAAAACCAAAAGTAAGACATAAGATATATCAGCGACAGCTATTATTAACTTATGTTATTACTAAATGAAATTTTGCTTGCCGTTAGATTTAACGCCATCTATTGCCACAAATTGAAAATTCTTATACGACAATAAACATATATCTATTGATTTCTTTTATATTAAATAACAACGATTTCCAAGCCAAAATAAATTAATAATAACACCATCATTTCTTATTAGAATATAAAATTATTATTTTTAATACATTTTATAACTAAATATAACTACTTGTCAGAGCCATCTATTATCATATCTTAGAACTATGTTTAGGTAAGTTCGCCTACTTGTCACGGGGTGGCGCTAGTGCGTCCGCTTGCCCGTCTGCTTGAGGTCATTGATCGCGGTCACGCTGCCGAACAGTACTTTCGCCGTCACCTTCTGTAAAAAAGTTAATTATTATATAATTATTATTAAATGTATGTAAGATATTGTATAGAATAGAATATAGAGGCCGTCGTGGCTCAGCGGAGGTTGTGGGTTCGATTCAGCCTGTACGGAATTAATTGTTTTTTTGCTCTAGTGACAAGAGAAATCGCAGCGCTTAGTTTCGCCACTCAACACACTAAATTTTATTATATGCGAGATAAAGTGGGTAAATAAAAATGTGGAATATACAATATGCCAAAGCAAGGGCACAAGCATACGACTAAGCGCGACAGTGGTTGTGGGTTCGATTCCCACTCCAGAAAATAAGATATGTAACATTTATGATGCGTTAGTGAACAGAAGTGTCTTAATGGGAACGAAATGTCTTAACACTAGGTTCCCGGGTTCCTTCTGTCTAGCCTGCTGTAAGCGGGATACGACGTAAAGTCAAAAGACGTATATAACATTCATTATTTATACCAATTATTGCCCTAAAAGCGAATACACATTAAATGGCGGATGCTTACAATATGCTTTGTTTGATCAGATCGGCGGAACAAAATTAATTGAAATATCAATATTACATTAAGCAACTCTAATTAAGGAGGCCAGTCCTGACGCAAGGGTACAAGCGTGTGACTGTAAAAACTAGAGGTAGCGGGTTCGATTCTCACTCGAGGAAATGAAATATTCAATATTTTTGTTAACGAGGCAAAATGCGGCGTTGAGTTCTGCCATTCACTCGTCCGCCTCCAGAATTCGACAGAAAGCACTGAACGGGAGTGTGTTAATGGGAACGGAGTGGCTTAACACTAGATTCTTTGCTTACTGTGCTAAAAAAAACGTTGTAAATTAGATCAAAAGAAGAGACTTGAAAACAGAATTATCGATGACTGGTTTATACTTTTTTTAATATAAAAAAAAATTACGAAGTGAAAGATGTAAACAGAGACCGTAGCGTTTGGCGCCCCGTTCCTTCTGGCTACCACGCTTTAGCGTGAAGCATAAAAGAAGAATTAAACTGCAATGCGGGAAAAACTTTATACTAACTTTACTTTGCCCGCATTGCAGAGTTACAGGCAACCTAACTCTCCGCTCTTCATTTCCTGCTTTGTATTTCGAGAAATAATGTTTTAAGTGGCGGAACTCAACGCCGTTTCGTCTCAAATAGCAGCCAAATGATAATAATTCCCCTATTTCCAATACAACTATTGGTAATAATACATATATATGCTATATAGGATCGAACTTTCCATCAAGAGGCCAGTCGTGGCTTAGAGGCACAGGTGTGCGATTGTAAACGCGACACGTTGTGGGTTCGATTCCAACTCGGATAAAGAAATATTTAATATACTCAATTCTTCGCTATGGTAACGAGGCACAGCGTTGAGTTCCGCCACTCAATACGCAAAATCTACAGAATTCGGTAGAAATTCGTGAAAGGTTCCCATGTTCCCTCTGTCTACCCTGCTAATTGCGGGATATAAAAATAAATATTAAAGAAAACGATCAATTTTAAAACTTTATAAACATAACTAACTGAATTTAGTCTGGAAGGTGCTTTAGCAATTTGACAAATTTATTGCATCTCTCGAATTCTCAGTTGAAAGTTAAAATTCTAAAATTGTTCAAGTAAGCATTTAGAAAATGGCTCGAGGGGAATTTTTGTCAAGAAAACAAAAAATATTTTGGCTCGAGCTGTCTAAATGGTTGCATTTGGCTGGGGTGACCATGTTTCGTAGATAAAAGGCTTATATTAATTATTTTTTATTTATATTATTTAATTTTAACCACATCCGCATAGTGAGGTACAAGAGAAAGAAATCAAAAAACCTTTCCATCACGTCGTTGCCCTCCAAAGAGGTTTTTTTTATTTGGAGAGGTTAAGAGGTTTTTTTTACATTATAGCAAGTGTGCTAATTAAGTGTTTGCGAGGAAAGCGAGCAACTGAAGGAGTTATATAAAAAAAACAGCTTCAGGTTTTTTCTATATTTATAGAAAGAGTAGGCAGACGGAACGTAGTGTTAAGGCACTCCGTTACCAAGTTTCCATATAATTCTCAAAACATTAGATTCTGAGACACGGAATGTGTTCTCGGATTTTGTGGAAATACAACTCACAACTGTCATGTTTATGATTTGTCGCTGCGTAACGACCTCCTCGTGACCTCCTCTACCGATAAGTGAGAAATTGACGATTAACAAAAATAAGGAGCAGGAGCACAAGCAAGCGGCTGTAAACGCGACTGGTTGTGTGTTAGATTCCTACTGGAAGAAATTAAATATTTAATAATATAATTTTCTCGTTTCGGTAATGAGGTAAAGCGCGGTATTGAGTTACGGCATTAAACACGCAATGCATTCAAAATTGAAAAGTGGGAAACGGACTTCCGTCTTTATGGAAACGGAACGGAGTGTCTTGACACTAGGTTCACAACTTCTCTATGCTTACGATAAGTAGCAACTTTGACGGGATACAGATTGAAGGTAAAAAAAGAAATTAATTCATACAAATTTTGAACTATACATTTAAGAAACTTCCTTTTGAATTTCTTTGAAATAAAATTATTACCATAATTATATTCTCATTAAGAAATACACGAATCATTGTTAGGCCTTTTTTCTCTTCAAAGTAATTATAATGTAAGTAACTGTTGTGAAGTATTTAAAATGCAATCTGCTTTACAGCTAGTTCGTTCAACTTTGAAATTTAGTCTTTTTGTTAAGACAAGCCGTTCCTATTAAGTCACTTATATTTCCCTCTTTTGCACCGCGCTTTGACTCGTTACCAAAGTGAGCGGGTATGGAACCCACAGCCTGTTGAGTTTTCAGTATTGTTATTGTTTTTTTATTGGGTATATTTAGAATTATAGAAATGTACATAATATTAAGAAGCAACACGCCCACAGCATCAAACCTTTTTTCGTATAAGAAGGTTAGCAGGGGGAACCTAATTCCAAACATTTTTCCATTCCAATCAGTTTTCCACTTTCTGACATGTTTTCCAGACATAGCATGTTCCGGATGGAAATCCAAAATTTGTTTTATTTATTAAAGCGCGGACGTTAAAGAATATTGAATAATCAGTCCCCGAGTAGGAATCAAATAAAAAAAAGAAGATAAAGAAAAATATACTGAAATTTCAATTTGACTCTCTCTTCTCTCTTGCTATGGACAATAGCTTCGATCGTCACTTCTAGAACTTCTGGA
This sequence comes from Heliconius erato x Heliconius himera, assembly GCA_013421005.1. Lineage (NCBI taxonomy): Eukaryota > Metazoa > Arthropoda > Insecta > Lepidoptera > Nymphalidae > Heliconius > Heliconius erato x Heliconius himera. Next base: position 13,613 of record JAATLQ010037068.1, on the reverse strand, counting down.
CACATTTGCATAATAATCATTTACATGGTTTTCTCATATCTTTTAATATAAGGCCGTTGTGGCGTTGCGGCAAAAGCGTGCGGCTGTAAACGAGATATTTGTGGGTTTGATTTCCACACGGGGAAATAAAATATTTAATATTTTCATTAACTCGTTCTGATAATGAACAAAAGCATAGCGTTGAGTTCCGACACTCAAGATGCCTCCATATATATAGTCAACGGAAAAAAGGAGAACGGAAGTCTTAATGACGTTCTCATTAAGTATCTTAATACTATGTTTCAAGATTCCCTTGTGCTCGATACAATGTACAGGTAAAAACAATAACACAATTTATGAGTTTAAAATATACATACTCATTTGTATAGCATAAGTATAGTACAAAACCGTACAGGAATAGTGCGATGGGGAATCCCTTAACTATTTTATTTATTCTGTTTTTTAGTATTTGTTCTATGCGCCAATAGAAATGCATTATCTGTGATAATTTCCAACGTCTTATTATCACGGTTCTCAAGATATAAATGTCAGACGGACAACAGCAGAGTTCTCGCTAGAAATAAAACGAGAAATAAATATTATAGTTGAGTTGCGGAACTCAACGCTACGGTTTAAAATAATTGGAATATTATAAATTTACAACCATCGCACTGCACTATATACTTTTAAAATAGAATATCTTGGTCACCCTACACATTATAGTAGTACAAAAAAATATTGGCATCACTTTACCGGGTTTCTTCTGAGTGTGGCCGTTATATATGCTATACTTTACCTAGAAAGCTCTACTAATATACGAACTAACTCTCACTGCAAGTGACATTGAGTTCAGTACTTATGGCAATTGGGGTTTTTAACCGACTTGAAAAATTATATATAATGTATGTAAGTAATATAATTGGAATTGGATAATATTTTGTCTGTATGTTTGTTCGCAAATTTCTTGGCAACTGAAAGTATTGATAACATGGTCCTTTTTTAATTTAAGTCACCAACTACTGGTTCTTGTGTTGGGCAGTCCCTGGGCTATAATCGGATATAGCCTTCCTCGATAAATGAACTACACAATACACAAATAATTTTCCAATTTAAACCAAATAGTTCCGGAGATAAGCACTTCCAACCAAACGAACTCTTCTGGGTCATAATATTAGAATGGATAGATTGTGTCAATTATACAAAACTTTTAATTGTTTCATATGACTACAGCATTATTTGTATTTATTTATTTTAACAGAGGGAACCTGGGAACCTAATATAAAAACACTCCGTTCTTATTAAGATATTTTCGTGCGTGTGTTGAACCAGAACGATAATACTAAATATTTAATTTCCTTGAGTGGGAACCCGTAGCGTTTACATCCACACGCTTGTACCCCTGTGCCACAACTGACCTCTATTATAATAAGCTTAAGCTTTGTACTAAATATCTGCATTTATTATACCGAAAGAACAGTTGTGACCTAAAGAAATAACCGAAATGGCGAAATCGCGATACAATTATCCATTACGTGGAAGGAAGGTATACGATTCTCGGGCAATTCGGTTTTTTTCTTGAGATTATGATTGTAATAAAATGAATACGTAGTGGCGCAGGGATAGTGATTTTAAACTTGAGGGGTGTGGATTTGATTCTCATTCGGGGGAATGTTTATTTTTATTCTGCTCATAGCAAATGTAAGCAGAGGAAATTTAGTGTTAAGACACTTCGTTCCCCCTTTAGACGCGTCCTTTCCTCAATTTCCGCCGAATTCTTAAGGCATTCTATTATGTGAAGTGGCGGAACTCAACGCCGTGCTTTGTCCACCAAAGCTCCTTAGTCCCTCGAGTGGAGATTGAATCTACAACCATCGTGTTTTTAATCAGATTCCACAGATGCGCCATAACGGCCTCACAATTATACTCTCTTTTATTATTATAAAAGCAATAAAATTTCAATTAGCCTCACTCATACAAAACTTACAAGCCGTGTTCTTCCATTTTATATCAAAACATGTGAATTTATATTTAAATTGGAACGTAAGAGCTCGTATTCAAACCAATTACCTTAAATCGGTTGTAAAATTTTTGATGATTTTGTCGAATATTTTCAATTAAACACCAATATAGAAAGGAAAGCCCAACCACTTTGTGCGTGATCGCTGTGTTTATGTAAATGAATATATAATAGGAATTATATTTAATAATATATAATTTTATATATTCTTTCACGCTGTATCCCGCATATGGCAGAGGGGCCACAGGGAATCTAGTTAAGACACTTCCGTTCACCAGTTTCCGCCGAATCGTGATGACATTGTAGAGTGGCGGAACTCAACGCCGATCTTTTTTTCTGTTTCATTTCCTCGAATGCGAACCGAACCGACAACCATCGCTTTTACAGTGGTCAGCCACGAAGTTCCCAATATATTGCAATTCGAACTATATAATTTTACCTACCTATATAAAATATGTACTTCCCAGAAATGAGCCCACTCATTTGCCATATCCCAAAAACTACTGAACCGATTTTGAAAAAACTTAGAATGTTTCCTAAATTTAAATTAAAAAGATAATATAGATATGACTTTTAGTTTTGGAGAAATATTTTATTTCAATGTTATTTAAATCAAAACACCACCAATGTTATCAAGTCTATCAAATTCCTCTCGATCGTTTTTAAGTTATGAGGAAAGCGATAAAGAGAGAGAGAGAGAGAGAGAGAGCAGGGCAGAGAGATAGTTATACTAATATCAAATTATAACTATTCCTAACACTAGGCTCCAAGGTTCCCACTCCGGACTGTAAATGCGGGTTATAGTGTGAACCTAAAAACATTATCATATATCATTTTTTAGTAATTAAGATATAGCGAGACCTTAGTTTTGCTGTTAAAGAAGGTCTTGATTTTCCATTAGCATTAGTTACTTACTGCCTTCTATGTATGCAGGTAGCGTTTCACGCTGTATCCTGCATATAGCAAGATAGGCAAAGTAAACTTAGTGTCAAGACACTCTGTTCTTTCTTCGATATCGATACTAATGTATTAAGATAAGTCACCATTCGCCTTTTCGACAGTTTCTCATAATATAAGTTTCCCTAATAAATCAACTGTCAGTATTACTAGTGTTATAATAAATTACGCAATTAATTCTAACAATTAATTTTGCTTGATATAAATTGTAATTATCTGAAGCTTAATCCGTTAGTTTAATTAATACGGGAAACACTAGGTTCCCTCTGCCTACCGTTCTGTGTCCGGGATGCAGTGTGAAGCTGATTTTTTATTTTTTACACGGTATTACCCAATTCGATCCCCAGTCGAGGAGATGAAATATTTAGTTAAATTTACACTTCCATTTCTTCGCTCTAGTGTCGAGTGCCCCTCAGAATTCGGCAGAAAGTGGGGAACGATGTGTCTTAACACTAGGTTCCCTCTGTCTACTCTTCTGCATACAGAGTGAAGCTGATTTCATTTTGATTTTTTTGTATTACCCAACCCTCCAAAATTTAGTCGAAGATAAAAGTATAATGGGAGAAAATTACTTTTGTACTATCGTTATTAGTCGTCATCAGATAATCAGGCCGTCACGGCGCAGGGGAAAAGTGTGCGACTGTAAACGCAACGGTTGTGGGGTTGATTCTTACTGGGAGAATGAAACATTTAATATTTTCTTTTCCTCGCTGTGGTAAAGTGGCCAAGAGCGGCGTTGAGTTCCGCCACTGTTCCGACACACACTTCCGTGTATTAATGGCTAACGGAATGTCTTATTAACATTTTGTTCCCGGGTTCCCTTTATCCTGCCTACAAAGCTATGTGTGGGATACAGCAGGAAGCTAATAAAAGACATTGTTATTAAACGCAGTGCAGTATTTGGCTGTAAACGTGATAGTTATAAGTTCGATTTTCGAACGAAAGAATTATTATATTTAATGCATTTTCAAAACGCGGCGCTGACTTCCTCAGTTGACTTTCCAACTTAACATACAGGGACTCAAAAATGCGAGGGAAAGTGAGAAATGGAGTGTCTTGACATTAGAGTCCGTTTTGATAGACCGCTCTCAACTCTAAGACTAATCTTGAAACGGCGTTTTCATTCATAACTTATATATCAATCAACGAAAACGCCCCTCCCAAGATCGATCTAACACTTGACAACGATCTATAAATCCTAGGTGTCGAGTGGGAATCGAACTCACATCCTGTCGCACTTACAGTCACACACTCCAGTGCCCCTGTGCCACGACTGCTCTTAAGACAAAACAATTTTAATAATCAAATATAATAATAAATCGTAAATCAGGCTGTTTCCCTAGCACACAAAATATATTCTATTGAATATAGTATTTGTTGAACACATTTTGGCAACAAGCCCATCTCTTAATTCCGTAGAACAACCCAACTGACAGCCCCACATGTACTAGGTCTGAAGAGATTAGATACGACGCCTTTTGTTTACTATACTAAAATAGTTTTCTAGCAATATTATAATATAGGCAATAGTCGTGGCATAGTCGTGGCGAAGGGGCACAAGCGTGCGACTGTAAACGTAACTGGCTGTGGGTTCGGTTCCCAGTTGATGAAAAGTTTATTTCCTAGCTATGGCGACGAAACAAAATGCGGCGTCGTATCCCGTCCTTACATATAATACTTTCAGAATTCGGTGGAAAGTGGGGAACCGAGTGGCTTAGCTCTAGGTTACCAGGTTCCCTCTGATGCCTTGCAATGTGCGTGCTTGTGTAACACCGTGCAGAAAAAAAAATGTAATAGCTTCACAACACAACTACATAACAAAGTAGGCCTCGTATTAGGACTCTCCGTTCCCCTCTTCACATACTGAGTAGCAGAGCTCGTTCTCTTATTACCAGACCGGAAAAATGAAAATAATTAAATATTCATTCCCCTGAATTGGGAATCAAACCTACAACCATTTCCAGTCAAACTTAAATAATAATCAGATAATTTTCGTACTTTATTCCATTTACCTTATAATTCCCATTGCTAGTCACGCTAGGCGGCGTGTACCCCCGTCCGCCGTACCCTGGGGTACTGCTGCCGTGATACAGGGTGTTGTTGTTAGCATCCCGCGTCGTCGCCGCCGTATATGTGGATTTGCAGTTTTGAGACATGGTGGACTGAAATAGATAGAAAAAAATAAATAAATCAGCTTCACGCTGTATCCCAGGAGGGTAGGCAGAGGGAACCTAGTGTAAGACACTCCGTTCCCCACTTTCTGCCGAATTTTGGAGGCATTGCGCGTTAAGTGGCAGAACTCAACGCCGCGCTTAGCCTCGACACCAGAGCGAAGAAATGGAAATATAAATTTATATAAATATTTCATCTCCTCGAGTGGGAATCGAACCCACAACCAGTCGGTTTTACAGTCACATTTTATGCCGCTGCGCTACGACTGACCTCCATAGATAAAACTTTGAATTAATTAGATATGTATATTTAAGGTCATCGAGGCACAGCGGCATAGCGTTTTACCTAAGCGACGGTTGTGGATTAAATTTTCACTAAGGGATTGATGGGATGATTGATAAATTATTTATTTTCGCACGGCGTTGATTTTCGCCGCTCAACACGAATGTCTTATCACTCGTTTACTTTTGCGTGTCCTTATAAATGGGGGATATAGCGAAAAGCCACATATAATATTTTAAATTGATAAAATGTAAAACAGAATATTTAAGCGCGGCGCTGATTCTCGCCATCGAACACGCAACGACTCGTTCAAGTTGGGGAATGGAATTGTCTTAATGGGAACGTACGATGGGAGTATTAAGGTTCCCAGGAGCCCTCTGCCTTCTATGTCCGGGATGTATGCGTAAAGTTAAAAAAAAAGGATATTTCAACACCAAAACATAAATTTACTCAACAACTTTATATGATAAACTATAGTTTATAGTTTGTCATATAAAGTTTATATATATATATATATATATATATATATATATATATATATATATATATATATATATATATATATATATATATATATATATATATATATATATATATATATATATATATATATATATATATATATATATATATATATATATATATGTAGTTTGCAATTCGATGTTCTCGGCCGACCCGACTCGGACTGCGCCGCTCGATATTCAACACAGAGGTTTCATTAAAAGATGCCTTTTAATTAAAGATTTTTAACGTTGTAAAACCGTGTTTTTTTTACAAAAAACAAAGAAAATCATATGGTCGTATATGTTCTGTAGAAGTTACATATATTTTTTTATATAGAGATAACGCAATATATGGCTGGAAACCCAGTATATGGTGGGTGGGTTGTTGTTTGTTACACGATGGTTGTAGGTTCAATTTCTATATGAAGAAATGATTTATATTTTTAAGTTATTTTCATTTATTTACCTATCTAATATAAAAAAAATGTAGGGAAAGCCAAAACTAAAGTACTCTACATTTTGTCTTTCTACTCTACGATATACGGAAGATGTTAATGTTGAATAACATATACTATTTTGTCGATTAACATTTCGTTTTTTTTATAGGTTTACTCTGTGCTTGGCACAGGAGTAGGGTAGACAGGGGAATCAGGGAACCTAGTAGTGAGATAGGTACTTCGTTCCTATTAAGATACTTCCATTCCCCACATTCCGCCGAATTCTGGAGGCATTGTGTTTTGAGAGGCGGAACTCAACGCCGCTTTGCCTCGTCATCAGAGCAAGGAAAAGAAAATATTAAATATTTCATTTATTCCAGTGGGAATCGAACCCCCACTGATTGGCCCTTTATTATATAACCAAAATAAGCTTCCTCATTAAAACCACATAACTCCAGCAAGCCTTAAAACGCAAGTGAAATTCGGTCGCTACTATAAAATATTTTGTGTAATAAGAGTAACTCAATATTGTCCAAGTAAATATAACCACTGGACCGTTTCGCGTGAAACTTTATAATTTCATCTCGAAAGGGGATTGGGTTCCCAAAAGTAAAAAAATGTCTGTATATTTTTCTTTCCTAAGTGTGGAATAACACTTTAAAAAATGTTTAAAAATGTCTGTATATATACGTACGTATCTTACACTCTAGCTAATAACCTACCTATACTAGTATTGAGCTCGCGGCTACGTCGCCGTGATTTTTGATTTTCCAAGATATATTATGATTTTTTTGCAGTTTACCGCATAGCTTTTGCCTTGGAATCTAGTATCATAACATTTTTTGAGATATTTGCTTGTTGGTAGAACTCAAGACTGCGCTTTGTCATGTTACCAGAGAGGGAAAATAATTTAAGTTATTGAGGCAAGTCGTTGCGCAGGAGCACAAAGTGTGACTGTAAAACCGTCTGGTTGTGGGTTCGATCCCCATACGAGGAGATGAAATATTTATTTAAGTTTATATTTCCATTTCTTCGCTCTGGTGTCGAGGACAATCAACACGCAATATCAGTCAGAAAGAAAGTCTTAACACTAAGTTCTCTCTGCCTATCCTGCTATGTACGGGATACAACTCCCGGGTAAGGCTGAAAGAATATATTTATATAAAAATTAATTCCGTCGAGTGAGAATCGAATCCACAAGCGTCATACGTACAGTCAGACGCTATGCCGCGATATTCCATACAATACAAACTTGACCCTTATTTGACTCCTCAAATATATACCGAATACATGGAGATAAACACGTTTGATGGATCATAAGTAAACAGACTATTAGCGGAAAAGTCTCATAAGCATCAATTAGATTTTTTTTTATTTTCACGCAGTATCCCGCAAATATTCGGGAAGGCAGAGTGAATATAATGTTAAGATATTTAGTTCCCTATACACAGTTTCAAAGACATTGCGAGATAAGCAGCGAAACTCAACGCCGGGCGTTGTCCTGTTAAAATGAAACTAATTAATGCAAAATAAGTTTATTCTGTTACCATAGCAAATAAAAATAAAACTAATAAATTAAAAATGGGAATCGAACCCACAACCGTTGCGTTTACAACCACACTCTGTTCCTATAAACCACGACGATAATAATAATAATAAAAAATATACTACAATCTCGTCTCTTTGAAGTATTACTCGCAAGCAATTAAAAGTACTGGTACCACCAAAACTGTTACAGTTTCGGGCTGGGAACAAGTTACTGTTACATTAACTGTAATACGAGATCACTTAGCCGTGCGGTCTAAGTTACAAGATATTATGGTTTTTAAAAAAAAATATATATATTTTTAATTATAATGTGCGACGGTAAACATGAGAGGTTGTGGGTTCGATTTCCGCTCGAGGCAATGACATCCTACTGTCCTATTAATATTATAAATGTGAAAGTTTGTGAGGATGGATGTTTGTTCGAATGACGTATAGGCTAAAGCTTAAAAAAAAAGTTTAAGCGGGCAAAGCTGATATTTAATAATTTCATTTGCTTGCTCTGCTAACTAGGCAAACTGCGGCGTTGAGCTCCGCCACTTAACATGCAATGCCTCCAGAATTCCGCGGAGAGTGAGGAACGGAAATATATTAATGGGCATAGAGATTCGAAACAATAAAAAATAATAATTATATAACGATCGATGCTATATAGTGCTATTTTAACCAGTTTCTAGTTGTATGATTTCGGCACAGTGTTTGACTGAAAACCTGATAATTGTCGGATTGATTTCCATTCGAGTGCATAAGCTATTTCCATTTCCACACTCCGGTAATAAAATAACAGAACAAAAACCGCGGCGTTAAATTCCGCGCACGCAACGTCTCAAAAGTTAAATCTCCATGGAAAACGGATCTCTCTGCCTACCCTGCTATGTGCGGGATACAGCGTGAAGCTATAAAAAATATATAGTATTGCTTAATTAGATACAGTGAATGGTACCTATTTCACGAGTCTACTATTTCAAACTATCCTTACTCAATGTTTGATAGCGGTATCGGGTTTCGTGCAACATTTACATAGCAAATTATAAGTTGTGAACTACTTGACGTTAGTGAGCTTTATGATAATAAAGTTTCTGGCGCCAGTGGTGTCCTTTAACGCGACGTTTGTAGTTATTTACCTTGTTTTGATTGAACAATACACAGCGTTGAGTTCCGCCATTTAACATGTAATATCTATGCAGATACAGCGTGAAACAGGTTTCCAACTTCCGCCAAATTTGCGTGTTTAGCTGCGGGAGTCTTACCGGCGCGTGGAAATCAAAATAGTAATGATTATCCCTTCAAATAGGAATCGATTCCACAACTGGAGCGTTCACTGTCATACGCTGTGCCACTGTGCCACGACGGTACCTTTTGGTTATTCTACAGTTAATTTAATTATTGATAATTTAATGTTTAGATTACATCAACTGTAGAATTTAGATTGTGTCATGTGTCATATACAACTCTTAGTTTACTCTTATTTCTTTTTAATATGGGCGAAGTTTCAGGTAAGAGCTAGTCTATATTATAAGTATATTGATTACTATTTTTTTTATTTAGCTGTACGCCGTATTCCGTACATAGTACAGTAGGCCTGTGCCTTTTCTACTATGTAGAGGGAACTTGAGTATCTCACTCACTCCACTGACTCTATCACTTCTCTTCTTCAAGGCATTGCGTGTTGAGTGACAGAACTCAATGAGGCACTTTGTCTCGTTCCAAGAGCAAAAATGAAATAATTCATTATTTCAGTCCCCCAAGCGGGATCGAACACACAACCACACAACCGTCGATTTAACAGTCACACTACTATGCACCACTGGGCCACAACAGCCTCCTATCGATTAATTTATTCCATAACAATAAAATGTAAACATTATTTAAATATCGGTACTTATATACGTTATAAGAAACGTCTAAGCTTCCTAGATGCTACTATTAACCATAATCTTACATAATTTACGCACTTTATTTATTATACTAAAGTAATGATATATGTATGTATGTATGATACATACATTAATAGCAAATGTTTTTTTAACCGACTTCTGTAAAAGGAGGTTATCAATTCGACTGTTTGTTTTTATGTTTGTTAACCCAGAAGTTATGACTGGGTGAACCGATTTTGTTTCTTCTGAAAGCTAGTGCTTTCCGTGTGGTCATATTTTATTTTGGTCTATTTCTGACAATGATATCTATGAGAAAATAGCATAAATCTTAGATTAGCATTAAGTATGTGCGCAACAAATGGACGAATAACTCAATATCACGTCACTTGATTTCGCTGATTCTTTTTTTATTTCTCTTCTTATTGGATGTGTACCTTACACACAAACGGAAGTTTGATGGAAGTTTGGTTAAGTTCTGATTATGGGGTCCGGTTGAAGTGAAGAAGTTGTTTTATTTTTGTTAAAGTTATAATTGTCTCTCTATACATAATACATAATATATGAGGCCAGTATTAACCCAGGGGCAAAGAGTACGATTGTTTACACGACAGGTTGTCAGTTAAATCTCATTATTTCTAATTCCTGGAGGAATTTCGAAAATTACTTCTAACCTAAGGAAATAATATTCCAAGTTTAAGGCTTCTATATTCTATAGTATCGTCTGTCCGTTACTCAAGCAACAAGCAAGGTAAGATATAGGGAACGTGAGAGGGAACCTAGTGTCCAGACACTTCGCTCCCATTGAGACACTTACAATTCTCACTTTCCACCAAACTTTTGTCACACTTTGCCTGTTCACCAGAGCGAAGAAATACAGTAAATATTTCATTCCACCAAGTAGGAATGAAATCCACAACCGTCACGTTCACAGTAGCACCTTTGTTAACCACACAAAAGAAGCCACCTCTTTTAAACTATAAATTAATAATTTTACAGACTAGTTTCATATATTAGCTACCATTTCTTTGGCTTCCGCGTAACACCCATTTATTTCAATCCATATGAGAACGCTAACCACTTATTAAACTGTCGATAATTATATACTTGAATAATCATTTTATAATATTAAAGTCATTTATTTAATACGCGTTAAATGTACGGTTTAATTTTTTGTTTCACCATTTTTTGTATGAATTATAAATATTTGTTTTTTTGAGGTGGATAGAATATATATTTAGATATATTTTTTGGTTTCACGATGTAATCGGTCTTGCAAGGACAGGAAGTGCTTTGTGTCGAGACACTCCGTTTATTCAATATTTTCCACCCAATTTTCGAGACATTGCGTGTTGACAGGCTCAACGCCGCGCTTTGTCTAGCAGAGCAGAGAGATGAAAATTTGTTCCCTGAAGTCGGGATGGTCATAGCGCAGGTGCACAGACGTGTGACTTTAAACGCGACGGTTATAGGTTCGATTAACACTCGTGGAAGTTATATCTATACTTATAATAAATCTGTAGAAAAGTCGTTTCTGTACATTGAAAATATTTAAAAAAAAATTAGCCAGGGTGTTAAAGGATAATTAACAGAATCCATTTCCAACATTTTTGGAATTTTTGTCTGTTTGTCTGTTTATCTGTTTGTCTGTTTGTCTGTTTATGTGAACACGTATCACGTAAAAAGTACACAATAAATTTAAGCAACTTTTATATATAAAAATTACAAATAAATCAAGGTAGGTTTTAGTGTTTATTTCATTGTAATCGCTTCACTCTATCAAACGATATAAGTATTTAAGTTTTTAAGAAGTTAATATTTGAGATAGTAAAAATCGGTACCAGTAACGCTATCTATTGACAAAAATAGTAGGTACTAACGAATCTTGATACTCTCTTCCATACGCGTAACGCTATCACTAATTGTGATGGGATGTTAATAGATGGCGCTGTGCATAAAAGAAAATATAGTTTGGAAAGGTTACCGCTACACTTTATCAAAAAATAATGTACTTAAAGTTTTAAAGATATTTATATTTGAAAAAAAAAAGAAATTATTAAGAAATAAATTATTATATTGTTGAGTTATTATCTGCTTAACGTTAATTACGTCATGTAAGTGTAGTCTATACTTATAATAAATTTAACATAAAAATAGTAGTATTTTTCTAACAATGTTCGAATGGTTACAGTTGAATTGTAAGTCCAAAAGAATGACTTTAGAAACGTCTTATTTATTTGACTGTTGATAAATTTACGTATTTTTAAAGTACAATTATTCATAGTACTAACTACAAAGTAAACTACATTGAATTGTTGGTGAAGATTACCTTCGTAACAGTCTAGCTTAATTCGTAATTATTTAACACAATGATAAAGAATGACTTAATATTCAAAGAAATATTTTGAATAGGTTCTTCAGTCCGTTCGTTCGTTTATGTTATTAATATTTTTTTAAGAAACGTATAAAAAAATAACTTTTGGGAGCAAAAACGTGCTTTCTACGTATATTCTGTATATCAATTATATATTTAACTAATAATATATGTAACTAATTTAAAAACTGTACAGGAGCTAGATAAGTTATTTTGCAAATAATATCGTGAGTACTTATCCAAATCAATTAATTATTAGTTAAGGCTGTTTGTAATATCTATATTTCTTAAAAGAGTAATCATGTAATTCAAATAAAATACAATTTGTCAAGAACGACGCACGCACATATACACCTATCAAAGGGAAACCGCCGCATACGCCTCATTCCGAAATCGAACCGTAGGTTTTGGCGGCAAAGTTCAAAGTTCTAAAATCTAAAGGTTTTAGTAGTATTTTTGTAGTAGTATGTGTTTATGTTATTGGTACCAAAGCGTAACTGCCTCACACGAAATATAGATATGATTAAACATCGTGAAATGAAAAAAAAATCTACGTATGGAATTAAAATATTTTACCTATATGCTATTTCCGTAAAAGGAGCGCTGACGCGCTTCTCTTCTGTTCTTTGTTAAAGGCCAAAGTTGTGGCTGTAACGCGACTGGTGTGGGTTCGATCCCCATTTGGAGGATTGAATTATAATTTAATAATATTTTCATTTCGTTTAATAATATTTTAATTTCGCACATCAGTCATACATTATACGCAATATCTTAATACTTACATTACAACATAATCTCATAATCTTACGCATAATCTTTACCCTGCTAAAGGCGGGATAAAGCGTGGATCTGGTTTTAACTTTGTGTAAACCGATTAAAATAAAGTCCAGTCCAGTTGAGGCCAGTCGTGGCGCAGCGGCACGAAGTGTGTCTGTAAAACCGACTGGTTGTCGGTTCGATCCCCACTCGAGGAGATGAAATATTTACTTAAATTTATATTTCCATTTCTTCGCTCTGGTGTCGAGCGAACGAGAACACGCAATGCCTCCAGAATTCGGCAGAAAGTGGGGAACGGAGTGTCTTAATACTAGGGTTCCTCTGCCTAACCTGCTGTGTGAGGGATACAGCGTGAAGCTGATTAAAATAAAACTAATATTAAATATTTAAGGGCAGATTGCCAAAATGCAAACAAAAAAGGATATCAATCGGTTAAGCCGTTTCTGAGATTATCATGAACAAATTCACAGAGAAACAGACAAACTGACCAAGTTCTATTACAATGTTAATTGTAATATCTTCCATGTACAGACACCGATGAGTTAGGATTTTATTGTAAGTATCGATAAGTTGTGTTTTTATTTCAAAAATTTAATTGAAGATTCTCATGGGTACGAAAATGCGACCTAAAGTTTTAATAAATTTCTCATTAAAAATCTTCATTGCGTTGCAAACATACATTATAGGTATATCAAA